>BRDA01007676.1:51078-64433 GCA_036984385.1 Crenuchus spilurus | reverse complement strand
TGGTAAGTCGGTATTTCAGGTATAATTTCAGGTATTTTACGGACTATATAACATAATCTCTTGGAATTTTACTCGTTACCTGGAACAAAAATATTCTGAGATCTCGACTCGTTACCTGGAATACTCGTTAGTAGGGATGCTCGTAAGTAGGGTTAAAACTGTACACTATGCGGTTCCTATGTTATATGTGTCCTCTAATACAAAAGCAAATCATGTTTTAATACAAAACACTGCATTTACATTTCTATCATGCTACTGAACTGCTCTAATACAATATATCAGGCATTTTATGGACTTTAATATGGACTTTATGGCTGAATGGTGACCTCAGCCTCCCCGTACACCTGTCTGAGGGCCGCACAGTCCAGGCTGGCCATCAGTTTGGTGGTTCCTGCTCTCCGAGGACTGAAGCGCTCTGTCCATGTTATAGAGCTGCCTGGGCCAATTATGCTGTAATGCAGAACAAGCACACTTTATAGTTCCAGCCTTTTAAGAGTTAACACTATTATTAAAATATTGTTTATTGTGTCATTAAACTCTTAAACAGCCTTCACCTGCTGGATCTCATCTATTCCTTACATGCAGAAATGTATCATTTTATTACATGCAAAAGAATAGTGCCATATAAATCAGAATCCCTCTTTTTCTGCTTCAATCAACCATGAGCCACATCTTCAGTTAGAATAAGAATGAAAAACTGTCTGCTTTCAGTCCTTAATTTGTGACTTTGGCTCCAGTCCTGCTGTTATTTGTTATTTAACGGTGACCTCTTGTGGCACAAATCTGAGTAGTTACATAATGTCCCATCTCTTTCAGGAGTACGTTCATCAGCACTTATCCTCCACTTATTAAAGGCTTATTATTGTACTTATGATTATAGATGTGCCATTCAGGCACTGGTTGTATTTAGCAGCATCTAAGCTTGAGGTATCTTCTGGATTCTAGCCAATACAAACTAGATAAGTGGTTTTTTTTTGTATTTGTAAGTCACTCTGGATAACAGTGTCTCTGGTGAATGTAAAATTGTGACCCCGCCAGGGAAAACCAGGCCAAAGTCTTTTTTTTTTTTTTCAAAATTTGTGTTTTTCAAAAGAACTTTTTTTGTGAATTAAAGGTTTGTTTTTGATCAAAATATGTACTACAGTAGATATCTGAGACTGTTATCTTTCATTTGCAGCAATAATACAGAGTGGCTAAGTTTTGTTGCTAATGTGAGTGACACGATATTGACATGATACCTCAGTAAATTGTCGAATGACTTTGGCTTGGTTTTCCCTGGCGGGGTCACAATTATGTAAAACATATTGGGGGAAAATATTAGGGGTGCAGGAAAAAATCGCTTCGAGCTAGATTTGCCTTCTCGTTTTCAAAAAAAAAATTTTTTTTTGTGGGTGTGGATGTGCCTTCTCAGCCACCGTAGTGCTAGGCAAAACAAGGAAGCAGCGCGGGCTATGTACAGGCATGCAAGCCAAGCCGCAGTCTTTGAAAGCAACCATTTGGAAACACTTTGGATTTTACCGTCAACCCGGCCCGGGTAAGAAAGGGCTGGACGTGACTCATGTGATTTGCAGAGATTGCAACGGTAAAGTATTTCGTTTGGATTTGAAAGAATCTGAAAAAAATCGATTCATGACCCCGAGAATCGATTCTGGATCTATTCGTTCGATTCCCAAAGATTCGCATGCCTAGTAAATATGCTTGATCTTTGTTCACCTGTAGTGTTTGGTGTTTATTGGCATGATTCCTGGACCCTCCACACGCACATACACATTTTCCAGACTGAATTTAAAGGAGTTGGTGAACTCCACAGTAACATACATGTCCTCACTCACTGTAGGAGAACCAGTCACCTGACACAGAGAGAGAGAGAGAGAGAGAGAGAGAGAGAGACAGAGAGAGAGAGACAGAGAGAGAGAGAGAGAGAGAGAGAGAGAGAATGAAAAAAGTAAAATACTGTTTCATAGAATATTGTATTCATGTACAATTGATATTAAGGTTGTGATCACATGGGGATTGGATGTTAAAGGGCCCTGGCTGTGGTGGCAGAGAAGACCCAACGCGTTGCAAATTCAAAACGTGCTGCAAACACAGAAAACACTTTCGTCAAAATGACAACATGGGCACTACATTTAACAAATGCGTTGTCGTGAAACAAATGTAAGTTCACAAATGCACTGCAAAACCGTTCACAACACAACACAAGTGTTTCCGAGGTATACTTAAAGGACATGGGGCCATTCCATATGTAGACTGAACCTCGCCGAGCCATGAAGCATCTCTAAAGAGTTTGGTTATATTTGTAGAAATAACCTTATGTTAGAAGATAGAAAGAAGCTGAAACATTTGCTCTGTTCAATTAAATAAATACATTTTGATGTCACATGGCTGGTTTTAGCGGTATGCTGCTGCGGCTCGGCAAGGTCCTGTTTACAAATGGCATCACCATATATGTTCCCACGTCCTTTAAACTAGAATTCCCAACCTGACAAATTTTCGTCATTTCTCCACCCCGCACTGGAATGCTGGAGCCATCAACAGCCTTTGTCTGCTGCTCTGCTGCGCTTGTCATGCAAATAAGCGTGTCGTCACACATTCAGTCTCACAGAGACTCTCACTCAGTTTTACTGAGAGTAAGTCCTCTTTCCACAAAGGAAAAACATATTTATATATAAGATAATAGAGCAGGAATCATGTTACAGGCTTGCATGTGCGTATTCACACAAACACACACACACACACACACACGAGCCGAGCCGAGCCGAGCAAGAGGCCGAGACTGAATACCAAAACAAAACTCTCCCTACAACATGCTCCCTAGACCCTACACCCTACAGACTCTCATTTACATCACATTACCTCTCTAATGGCTCACAAGAAGGGTTTTTTTGATTGTAGTCATTTTGATTGGGAATCTGCAGCTTGTTTGTGAATCTGCAGCATGTTGGGTCTTCTCAGGTACCATACCTGGCCTTCAGATCTGGACCACATTCCAGTCTGGGATTTTGTACTTACTGATAGGTCTGGTGCTAAGGGGCCAATCAGTTATAGCAACAGTTCACCTCACTACCAGAAATCACACAGTGTACAACTAGAAACTGGATTCAAGGTCCAAATTGTGTTCTTGGTCTTTTTCAGAACAAAAAAGTAAAGCAAACCCTCTGTTTTGAACTTTAAATGGTCATCAAATACATTTTCTCTATATGAGAAGCTCTATGAATTCCACTGATTCAAAACAAACTAAAGAAATCAAAGGTAATTGATGTCATTAGACCAAACAAACTGCTTTTATTGTTAAGTCATTGTATTTTTTTTGTTTGTTTTGTTTAGTGTGTGTCAGACCTGCACAGTGAGTCTGGGGTTGTGCACTTTGACGAGTCTCATGGCTGTTATGATCTGATTCGTCTGTTTTACTTTTCCTGTTGCAATGAAGTGCAGGTTCCCCTGTTCCACCAACTTAGACTGATAGTCCTTACTGCGCACCAACACCTTCTCCTTCTTACCTAGAACCAGCAGAGGGCAGCAGAACAGGGTTTAATATTTTTTCAAATAAGTTTTTTTTTTTATGAAATGTACTTTTAGTAAAAATATATAAAGTATATATAAAAGGTAAAAAAGTCATAGAACAAATGGAAACCCAGCCTCCCATTATTTGCCCTTAAATGTTCAAATTAGTAAACTGTCAATTAGTGGTAATTTACTTCATTCTCAAATTCAAACATGGTGTGATGCATGGTGTGATGCAGAGTTGAACATAAATTAAATTATTAACAAATATCAATACATTACTTTTATATTACACATATTATTTTTACTTTTTAAACACTAATACTATATAATATTCATTATTAATAATAAAATAATAGAACTTATATTGACCACTAATAAAATATTAATACTTTATTAAATATTAACTAGAAAAGTGTATTTCCTGAAGGAAAAGCGGGATGTTGCGCATTGCTAACATGGCCCACAAGCTAAGGTATCCCAGTTGGTTTGTAAGGTGATGCTGTGGTATCTGTGGTGGTTGCTGTGGCCCCCAAGGTGGTTGCTATGGCCCCCAAGGTGGTTGCTATGGCCCCCAAGGCGGTTGCTATGGCACCCAAGGCGGTTGCTATGGCACCCAAGGCGGTTGCTATGGCACCCAAGACCGTTGCTATGGCACCCAAGGCCGTTGCTATGGGCCCCAAGGCCGTTGCTTTGGGCCCCAAGGTGGTTGCTATGGCACCCAAGGCGGTTGCTATGGCACCCAAGGCGGTTGCTATGGGCCCCAAGGCGGTTGCTATGGTCCCCAAGGCGGTTGCTGTGGGCCTCAAGGCGGTTGCTGTGGGCCTCAAGGTGGTTGCTATGGCACCCAAGGCGGTTGCTATGGCACCTAAGGCGGTTGCCATGTCTCTATGTGAAAATGAATGGGAAGAACGAGGGATGAAAAGATGACAAAAAGAGAAGTGCGGGTCAGTATGGCCCTGCACTAGAGCTCTGTTATCTGTCCTGATGGAGTACATGAATGTTGGTGGCTGTTGGGACACAGAAACTCTGTGGCTTGAGTGTATGTGAAAATGAATGGAAGTCAATGGGACGAAAAATGGATGGCAATAAAACGACAAATAAACGAGTGTGGGTAAAAACAACAGTGAATTTGTGCTCGGGGGCCTGCCCTAATATAGTGTATTTGAAACTGTGCGAATCGGTCAAGCATAAATACAGTAGATGAGCATGCATTTTTGCTCCCCATTCATTCTCTATGGGAAGAAATTCCCAAATTAAGGAAGTTTTTAGGAAAACCACAAATCCGATCAAAATTCTGTATATCACGGATCACGTAATTGGACCGAACAATCTGGAGTTGGAACGGTGTCGATATCTCGAAAACTGCGGGACAAGAAGCGCGTCAAAAATCCGGCGGAAGAAGAAGAAGAAGAAGAAGAAGAAGAAGAATATATGAAAATCGAATAACAGTATATTGCGCATTGCTTTGCAAGCAATGCGCAACATAATAAACTGTTAAAAGCATGTAGCATAAAATTAGCACCCAGTTCTGTTTCACCTTGTTAGTCAACTTCACTCCAACTCACCACTTACCACCAATTTTACACTTATATTTTAAATGTATGGTCAATAGACCTCATTTACATACATTTATACCTCATTTGTTGCTTTAAAATAAGCAGGTAACACAAGTTAATTTGACCCAAAAGACCACAGAAGAGTTAATAATTAACATTTCAATATAATCAACTCACCCAAAGCTTACAAACACAGACACAGATTCAAACGCCCAACATGTTAATAACTTAGAGGCAGGTGAACAGACAGACTCCTTTAAGAGAAGAGACATAGCGGGGTCGGCCAATCACACATTAGCAAGAAAAGGCAGAGCCAATCAATGAGCTTGTTGTTGGTCTAAAGGGAAACAGACTTCAGATTGAGTTTTCTTTCCATTTAATATAGTGTAACGTTGTTTTTGGAAGGTAAAAACTGCAGGGGACATATCCCCCCAAATGCAATCACTCCTTTTTGCAAATTATTAACATCTGCTTTTGTTCTGGCCTCAGTTTATATTAAAACAGCGCCCTCTATCTGGGACTTTTAGTTTGACAGCTTTGTCTCTTTCCTTCCGTTCTGAAACAGGAAATAGTTACAGTAATGCTCAAGCAGCTAGGCTAAGCAGTGTGTTCCTAATCTGCTGCATCCTCATTGTTTAGCACTATATGAGCATTGTCTGTAAGTGATTATCCTATGTTGCAGATTATATGTTGATATAAATGATTATTTTTGGTTTATGTTCACTTTAGCATTTAAAACTAATTTGTGATGACTAGTGATATTTAGGCATGTGTTTGTATTATTAGCTTAGCTGCTAATCTTTGCTTCCATACACATTGAACAGTATGATGTGTAGCCTTAACTGAGCTATTATACTCAAAAGTCTTATAAGCCACTCTTCAATAACTTCACTGTTGTGTTATTGACTTACTCTGAATCTTGTTATTCTCTGCCTTTTTGTAGTTTTACTCCTATTCACTCAGTACATGGATGCGAAGAACAATAAGCATTGGAGCTTAGAGGCTAAATCCTGACTCCCTAGTATTGTTTGAATGGAGTTTGGCTTACTGTTGATTTGTGTATTCAAATACACACAAGGAGAACAGTACAGCTTTGTAACACATTGTCCACACATCCAACAATATATACACTGCACTGTACCACCTCTTCTCAATCTATGAATCCCGTCACACACCCCACAGCTGTTTATACCCTGATCATACTCATGCAGCGCCATCTGCAGGAGCCTGGAGTTACTATCACCTTAAACCACAAGGTGACTAGTTTTTTGCAGGGGGCTTACACACTGCTCCACTCACACACTCCCCCTCCACATTCTCACATGCTTACTCTGTTGTGGTTCCAGTTTGACAGTGGGTGTCTTGAATAGGACCTCAGCAGTCGGCACACCTGTGTAGTAGACCACGTTACCACTGACATAGATGTCCACCTCACGCTTCTGGCTGCTCCGGTTGGTGAACTCCAGAATTAGATCAAAATCATTCCCCAATTGCACCTCCATAGCAGGAATCTCCACATCCACATCTCCCTGTGGAACAGACGCCTTCTCACGCTTACAACCAAGCTCCTCAGCCTTCTCCAGAACCCTGCGCTCCTCTGGACTGCCTGAGAGACAGAGGTGGAGCCTAAGGATGCAAGTTCCACTCATGCTACATTAACATACATTTCCAGCATCCTAAATTGCTAAATTCTGTCTCAGGTCTGGCTCACATCCCATTACCATCCTATTACCAACTGGTCCACTTGCCACGTGTACGGCATTAGGGTGGACTGCCACATGGGGGCTAGATAAACCACAAATTAGGGTTACACACAATAACATTTTGGCTTACAAGTCTCCTAATAACAACACATCCATATCTTTCCCAGAATTGGGCCAGATACAGGTTTTTAGCACGTCAGACACTTTTGTATCACATGAGGATTGTCAGTAAATCGGTGAGCCAGCAGTGCTGCACGTTCACATGTCATCTGGGATTTCTCTTTTACCTTCTGGGAACTTATACTGGTCAGTAATGTCTGTACGTCCCTCATGTAGCACTGCTTTGGTCAGCACCAATCGGCCTACATGGCTGGTGTTCACCCTTACTGCTTCCAGTATGCCATCTTTACTTCTGCGATAGAACACCACGTCACTGTTCACCTAAACAGAGCAATCAGCTATACACATCACACCAAGAAGCTATAGATACAGCATTCACTACAATAACTGCTACTCCTTCATTCATGAGCAGAAACGTCTACTTTAGAGCTGAGAAAACTGAACAGGGGTGCGTTTCCCAAAACGTTCTTAACGCTAAGTACTTCATAACCTCGTACTTATGAACATTCTTAAATTTACAAGTGTTTCCCGAAAGCCTTCGTAACCCACGTCGAACTTAAACTGGTTCGTAAATCTACGAGTTCTCTGACTGTCTCGTAACTGGCCAAGTTGTTCTTAACATGAAGTTCACGTGCAGTTCTGTCTGAAAAACGAAAGAGGGCACTGATCATCCTTTGACAAACACAACACTCAGCACACCAATTCATGAACATTTAAATTTTCTTTTGAAAGTGTAATTACGTCACATAAATTAGAGTCAGTGTCCTTAGTTCAGTACTGCACATACATGTACATATTAAAATTATTGTTTTCAGGAAATAAAAAGCTAAGATTGCTTAACACTATATATGTACAATATATTATTTATTGATATACACATATAAATGACATAAATGCAGTGGGTTTGTTTTTTCCAGTGTAACAGTCGTAGTAGTAAATTAATATATTGTGTCCCAAGCAATGATTACTCACTGGCCTACTAAGCCTGTCAACTCTTAACCAATCAAATTCACTGATTAATCATGGACACATACAAGCCTATTTATAGAGGTAGGTTTGGCATACGATGGACAGCAACTGCAAGTGAAATGTTATTTATTTATTTGCATATATGTAGTGTAAATACTTTTTTGATGTTTGGTTTTATAATTATTGTTTACATAACGATACGTTTGTGGCTTAATAATGAAGAAATGTCTGTAAATCGGTGGTTCAGTTTTCGACTGGCGGAGCCTATCTGACGCAGACACGAGGGCGGAGTCAACTAAATGCTATTTAAGCCTCCCATACACCTAACAACTCTGAAAAGATTCTGAAAAGATTTTTAACAGACTAAAGTCTGACACCATCTCACATCTACAGACTTTTTAGTCACAGTCTAGTCTCAGGCTTAAGATTTTGGAAAGACTGTGGATATTGCAGGGTCACCAATGTAAAGACTGCAACTAGATTCTTTTGAGATTATTTCCCATCTGCTTTTGTTTTACATAGAATTAATACAATAAAGAGCAGAATTACTGCAAAATGTGTATTAATTAAAGCTTTGTATCAAAAATAACAAAATCTAAATATAGTAACATTACAGATACAGAGCTATCAGAGCTCAAATACTGTCAACAGAGGATTCACATCCATGCATTCCTGGTCCTGTATGTCTGCATGCTCCTCATTTTCTTCAAGCTGTTGGTGAAAACAATCACTTTTAAGATTATGATTGTTAAATAGCCCCATTCAGTAGTGTTTAGTTAGCTAGTTAGCTTTAGCATAGCACACTCACCTGGGATTTCGAAGACTTCACCAATTTGTGCACTTTTTTCCTTTTCGTCTCCGTTGTGTAGTAAATGGTAAAACACTCTTGTTCGCTACATTAGGTTCTCCTTTTTTTCTACAGTCCAGGAGAACCGTAGTTCCCGAGCTCTACCCGCCAGACATTCCTGTATTTACTATTTGCCTTTGCGGCTTTCCGTAGCTCTCCTATTGGTTCCCAACAGTATTTGCTCGGGTCAACTCTTACGACTTGTGATAATATTAAACATGTTTGATTTTATTGGAATGCCTCGACTGAAACTTTCAGTCCTGACCACCTGACACTTAACGATCGAGATGACGCGACTGCAACTCCACTCTAGCAAGACTCTTGTGATTTTAGCCCGACTTTGAAAATTTGTCTGCGACTGTAAAATCACATGAAGGTAGTTAGGTGTAAGGTAGGTCTTAGGGAAGATAGGAAGGCTTTTGGGAAACAGTCGGAAAAATCTTAAAGTTACGTCGTTCTTAAAGTTGTTCGTAAGTTCAATCGCTTTCGGGAAACGCACCCCTGGTATTTTGTAATAAGTCATGATCTGAGACCGATGGGTCACTGTGAGCAATAAGCAAAGAGAATGTGTGTTTAGGATTGTGCTGTTTTGGTTACTTACCTCAGCAAACACGAATGGGGCATCAAAAGGGTAGCAGACATGACCATGTTTGATGGCTTTCACAGATGCAGGTCCACACCTGAACATACCTGTTCATGGTGACCAAAATACTATTGAAGTATAACTACAAATACACCATTAAAGGAATATCTGAAACCTAAAATGACATGTCATACGTTTATCTATGTACCTGTAGTGACATGCAAAAGTTTGGGCACCCATAGTCAAAATGACTGTTATTTTGAACAGTTGTGTAAGTTGAAGATGAAAAAGATCTGCAAAAAGTTAAAAATGTCAACATTTAGTTTTTCATCTCTTACATTTTCAAAATATCAAAAAACAAAAAGGGAAAGAAGCAAAGGTTTAGGTAGCCATGATTAGTACCTAGTACTTAGTAGCACTCTTTTCTGCAATGTATCACAGCTTGTAAACACATTTTGTAGCCAAACAAGAGTCTTTCCGTTCTTGTTTAAGGGATTTTCATCCATTCTTCTTTGCAAACTTCCACTTCTTTGATATTTCTGGGGCATCTTGCCTGCACTGCTCTTTTGAAAATGTATAGATTTTCAGTGCTGTTTAGATTAGAGGACTGTGAGGGCCATGGTAAAACCTTCAGCCTGTACCTTTTACAGTATATGTACATTTGAGGCATTTAGAAGATGCTCTTATCCAGAGCGACTTACAAAAGTGCCTTCATGTTTAGGGAAGGATCCCTGGCTGGTTAGTGTAGGACAGAATCCAGAAGATACTTCAGGCTTAGATTAGAACTCCTGGAGGAGATGGTCTTCAGTGATTCTGAGGTGTGTTCAGGATCATTGTCCATTTATCCATTATCCTCTTTTACACATGGGCTTTTGTTTGCTTCCGTTCTTCCCTCTATGTAAGTGTCACTTTTTTCCAAATATACTCTACCTTTGCTCAATGCACCCAAAGAGTTCTATTTTAATCTCATCAGTTCAGGGACTTGTTTCCAAACTGCATCTGACTCGTTTAGATGTTCTTTTGAATGTTGTGGTGAGGATGCAGGAGAGGTTTTCTTCTGATGCAGGTGCAGGTGTCACTGAACAATAGAACAATGTACCACAGCACCAGAGTCTGCTAATTAAGGTCTGGGACCTCAGTTAAAGTCTATCTGCGCAATCCTAGGCTTCACATACTTTATATACTTTAAATAATACACTGATATTACTTAAAATGTGGTAAATTGTGTTCCATCTTTAACATTATGCCATTTGGAGATGATATCATCTTTAACTTAACTGTCCACTAAGGATGTTTATCTTGACCATTAAGATCGATTCGATACGCATCTCGATACGCTGCCACCGATACGATATAACTGCTATACACTTTAAGGTAACAATTTGAGGGATGTATGCATCTGGTTGTTTTCAATGGAACAACACCAAAACATAATATAAATAAAGCATAATTCAGTTTATTCAGACAGAGCATTAAAATGTATTTCATTGAATTATTGTTATATTCTCCGTCTATATTTATACAAAATATATAAACAATATATATAGTATAAACAGTATTAACAGTGTGCATAGTGAAAATGATGATCTGCATCACTACTGACTGCTGGACTTATCTGCTGCACAAGGTTTCAGGTAGTTAACTGACTGAGTAGTGAACATAAATGGCTGTAATTCCATTTTAAAAGAATTAAAATGACTACTAACATATTTGATTGCCCCACGGCATTGGTTGCAGATTCCGTGCGTCTTGTCAAGTTGACCAAATCGCTTAAAAAACCCAAAATATTGGCACACGTTTGATTTGTTTCTTTTTGGTGCATTAAATATCTAATGCTCTCGTTTCCCTCCATCTTTGTTGTGTACGTCTGCGTGGTTTTGTCAGTGCCTGAGGACATGATGGTGCATTTATGTTGCCTCGTAAAAAAATTTATCAATAAAAAAATACGTTGCCTCGGAAAATATGTTAGAATAAAGAATATATACTGAAAAACAAAACACCTGATTTAAATGTGAATCAGTCAATCTCCCCATCCCTACTGTCCACAGTAGCAATTTTGACCAGAGGTGCCCAAACATTTGCATACTATTGTATGAGTGTGTGTAAGTCACGTCTTTGTATTGTGATGTTTGGAAGTTTGTGACCTAAAACTTCATCAGATTCAACACAAGTTCTACAAACAGAGAGAACCAAATAAAACTAATTAGACAAAATATGTTCACATTACTTATTTACTCAGGAAAGTGTCCCAAAATTACACGTCTATGAGAGGCAAAAGTGTGTCACAACATGGTGTGACCCGCTGGTGCAACAATAACTGCATGACTGCAATAACTAAATGTTTCTGGTAACTGTTGATCAGTCCTGTAGCGTTGCCAGGTCCAATAAAAATATCCAGCCCAAAGTCAGTGTAAAACCCACCCTTCAGAAGCTTAAAGTAGGTCAAAATATATGTCTGTCACACGTTTGAAGTAAATGGCGAAACAACTATGAGTGTATGACTTAGTATTTTGTTTATAAGGGATTTATTATCAGTCCATCAAACCTTTTTCTTTTTCCCAGTCCTTATAATACCTCCTCCTGTATTTACCCATTTACCTGGGATATTAGCTAGTGACTGTTTTCTCCTGACCCTCTCTCTCTCTCTCTCTCTCTCTCTCTCTCTCTACTTATCAGGCTATCTTTCCTTATACTGTTAAATTCTCTTTGTTGTTATTGTTGTATTCAAGCTTCCTTGATGTTGACTTATATGTGTTTGCCCGCCATGTTGAAGTAATATCCTAGGCAACACCCACTTTTTTGTTGTTTTTTTGGCGGCTGTGGTAAATTTTAAAAGTAGCCCAAAAAAACGCACCCCACCACCCTTGAAATTTCACCTGTGACTGGATTTTCAAACAAGCCGTGAAATTTGGCGTGAAAACTGCGAACCTGGCAACTCATTTCTATTGAATGAATCAGAAATACTTTCTTGATCACAGAGGGAAACTGCATTAAGGTCAGGACTTTGGCCTTCAGAGACATTAACTTTGTTCTTCCTTCACCAGTCTTTAGTAGAAGAACTTGTGTGTTTAGGGTTATTGTCTTGCTGCACAGACACATGTCCTGACATCCTTCAGACTTCTCCAAATACAAGACTTCTCATTTAAACTAATAATATTACACAGTAACTTAAATAATATATAATATCCACAAAACACTGTTCCAACAGCCTTCTGGCTTTTCCTTCTGATCTTTCACATGGTCTTTTTCTGAGAACCCTGCCACGCACACACTTTTCCTCTTCTGAGGTCCTCAGAAATCTTGCTTGTTCATGTCATGATACACTTCCACAAACCTCTTTAAATAAAACAGGGCACACACTCACACCTGATTGTTGTTCCACTGAATGACTAACAAAATGGTTAACTTCACTGAAATTTCACCTTCAAATGATCTGCTCATACTAAAGGTTCGCACACACACACACACACACACACACGTTAATATAATATTAGATTATTTTCCTTAATAAACAAACTTTTTCCTCATTTGTTTGATTTAGTTGTGTCCTACTTTTAGGACTTGTCTGACAGTCTGATGAAGCTTTAGGTCATATTTAGACAGAAGTAACATTCTGAACTTTAAAGCACCACTGTACACATGTTTACCTTCACTTGTCTCCTGAGGTGTAGCATCCACAACCTGCCAGCCTCCGAAGCCCTCAGGAAGGTCAGGCCTGGCCATGTAGCACTCATTCCAGCAGTGATAATTCCTACAGTGTTTTGTCAGTGCAGGAAAAGAAGGATTGCTTCAGGTTTTCATCAGTTATGAAGTCCAGTGTCCTGCACTGCTTTTCCTGCTCAAATCTACAGCCAAACATGACTGTACTTATGATATAACTGCCAGGTTTAGTGGCTTTATTAGAGCAGAGAAATCAACTCTGCTGGACTCTGAGCCTCCAAGACTTCAAGTGATGACTCCTGCAGTCCAGACCAGGGACCACAGTCCAGACCAGGGACCACAGTCCAGACCAGGGACCACAGTCCAAACCAGGGACCACAGTCCGACCTGACACCAGGGACCAGACCTGA
>BRDA01007676.1:18245-40233 GCA_036984385.1 Crenuchus spilurus | reverse complement strand
ACCCGATTCGGGGCATTACCTATCTTTGGGCATCTATCAGCGTTCAAACTGAGGAAGTTTTATTTTCGGGCTTAGGGAACGACACGGGCTTTGAGTGACATGGGTGTTGTACGAAGTCTTTTCGAGGTTTTTCCCAAATTTTTTTCGTCAGAAAATAAATTTGTGAGTCAAACCTGTGTTGAAATACGGAAGGACGGAGTCTTATATTAGGCTCATCCGTCGTAAAGAATGTAAAGTCTGTATCGTCTTTTAACAATAAAACTCTAGGGTGTTTGGCGCGTTTTTTGTGTAAAAAAAAAAAAAAAGGTCGGGTGCTTTTTAGAGGGTCGGGCGGGGATGATCACCAATTCTTTTTTTTACTTGGCCTAATGATTCATATCTCAAAATAAAGGCTGGCTCAAAAATAATAAGATAGTATCTCAAAATAAAGACTTTTCTCAAAATAACAATTTTCTGCTATGTCTGAAATGTAAGAAATGCTGCCTACTCGGATTATATTCTGAGGCAGGAAGGCATAAAGTTGTGTCCAAACTGAGTGTTTAAATAAAAGACTGCTTTTTTTAAACCCTTTTTGGAGCTTTTCTGAAGCATGTTGTGGGTACAGTGAGTTTCGGGCACAGCAAGGGATTCGGGCTTTTATTTTGAAGGAGTCAAACTTGCGACTATCTACGGGTTTCTATCCATTACGGGGCTTAGCCCAACCAGGGGCCTGTCTGCGGGACTGCAGATGGACCTTTCTCGCCCACTTCGTCGCTTAGCTTAGCCTACTTAGCTTAACTTAGCTTAGTTTAGCATAGTCTAAGGAGCAGTGCGGGGAGTTGTCTCTGTATATGGACGTTTCCTAAAACAACTTGTGACATTTTAATGTTCACCCCACCAGGCTAACGAGGGCAGCAGCGAAGAATAATTACGTTTAGCAGCTGTTCTGAACCGCCACCGGCTAATTTAAATGGTGGTTTTATAACTACAACCGGTTAGCAGGTCAGAATAACTATTATATATTTATCCAGCTGCGTAATCATGTCTTGTGCCTGTACTTCAGCGGCGAGACTGATCATAAACTCAGCACATAAAGGTGAGACGTCTGATTATTCTGCTGAACTTAGCTAACGATTGCTAGCTTAGCACAGAGCTAGGTTAGGTGTTCAGGCAGTGAACTTGAATTTGTTTGTGTCTTTGACTAGCTGGTCGATTAGTAAAATACTTTAGACGTGAATCAAATTCAGTAGACGGATTTCTAGTATTCTGTTTTTAGCCAAAACCAAATATAGCATAGTTAGCAACCAAAAGTGAGGAGTAAACAAACAAGATATGGCTGCATTATATTGTTTTACCCTGAAATATCGATACTTCTGATCCTGTTTGTACTGTTCTGTGGACTGATGCCTTTCAACAGTTGGATCCCCTTGGTGCTTTTTAAGCTTTTTGTTGAATATGGCTATTACAACTGAATAAATGTGTATAATAATAGTGTGTATTAACTACTACATGAGTGTGTATGTGATTTAGTTAATTCTGAACACAGCCAATTGAGTGCATATTTATGCAATCACTAATTTTATTTTTTCACCTCTAAATGATTTTAGTCTCTCTTTCTATGGAATTGTAGAGTTTATTGGTCACATTAAAGATGGTAAAAGTTTCCTTATTTTCTTTTTTAAATCACAAAACTGGCATTTTAACACATGTTTAGGTGCTTTTATATTCACTGCCATTTTTATGTCCACTGTTATTTTGTTTAAAAAAATCAGCAAAACTTCAAACATCCCATTCTGTTTTAAAATGTGTATAACCTTTAGCATAACTTTAGCTGATTTAATGATCACTTTCCCCAGGACATTTATTTTTACACACTACACTCAATAGATCTGTTTCCCCTATTGATGTAATAAATTTCTGCTGTTCCTTCTGATCCTCTAAAGAATAGGAGGATATTTTCTGAGTCTCTCCTCATATCTTGATAAAACATAGCCTTAACACGGCCAACATTTTTTTTTCTTTTGTTACATTTGAGCTGTGAGATTGACTTTGAGAAACAGAAGAACTCAATAGTCACCTAATCTGGGCCCAGAGTGGCTCAGCAGGCTAAGGCGCTGACACTATGACCGGAGGATCGAATCCCGGTCATGCTGTTTGCCATCAACAGCCGGTGTACAAGAGAGAAATGGCGCTCGCTCTCCCTATCACTCGCACATTGCAATGTCCGCTGGCTCGGGAGTCTATTGAATGGTCTATTCAAAACTACAGACCCTGCACTTTCCTCCAAGCATGTTAGTTCTCCAGTGATGTTGTATCGAGCGATAGTTTGAAAAGAGGCGGTGGCTGTATCACACGCAACAAAGGAGGCGTTGTGCATGTTTTCACTCTCCTGGAGTCGGGGACAGTGCAAAGTGATGGGGAGAACCACTAATGGGTTGGGTTAATTGGCGACTACCACATTGGAAAATGGAGAAAATTAGGTAAAAATTATATATAAAAAGTCACCTAATTAGCACAATCGTTTCTGTAAAATAAACATCAGCAAAACTTCAAACATTCTATATCCAGATCTTAATTAACTAATGTCTCACTGTTCACATTCAGACCACTTGTACTAGTAGTAGTGGTGGTAGATACAAACCGGATTCCAAAAAAGTTGGGACACTAAACAAATTGTGAATAAAAACTGAATGTAATGTGAAGATGGCAAATGTAAATATTTTATTCGTAATAGAACATAGATGACAGATAAAAAGTTTAATCTGAGTAAATGTAACATTTTAAAGGAGAAATATGTTTCAAAATTTCAGTGTCAACAAATACCAAAAAAGTTGGGACAAGTAGCAATAAGTGGCTGGAAAAAGGAAATTGAGCATATAACGAACAGCTGGAAGACCAATTAACACCAATTAGGTCAATTAACAACATGATTGGGTATAAAAAGAGCTTCTCAGAGTGTCAGTGTCTCTGAAGCCAAGATGGGAAGAGGGTCACCAATTCCAACATTGTTGCGCAGAAAGGTAGTGCAGCAATACCAGAATGGTGTTACCCAGCGTAAAATAGCAAAGACTTTTAAGTTATCATCATCAACCGTGCATGCATGTCTGGAAAGGCACCATTAATGCAGAGAACTATGTTCAGGTTCTAGAACAACATATGCTCCTATCTAGATGTCATCTCTTTCAGGGAAGACGCTGTATTTTTCAACAAGATAATGCCAGACCACATTCTGCAGCAATCACAACATCATGGCTACGTAGGAGAAGGATCCGGGTACTGAAATGGCTATTCCTATTTCTAAACTTGAGAAACTGGTCTCCTCTGTCCCCAGATGTCTGTTGAGTGTTGTAAGAAGAAAGGGGGATGCCATACAGTGGTAAAAATGGCCTTGTCCCAACTTTTTTGGGACGCCATGAAATTTTGAAACAAATTTTTCCCTTAAAATGATGCATTCTCTCAGTTTAAACTTTTGATCTGTGATTTGTGTTCTATTCTGAATAAAATATTAGATGTTGGCACCTCCACATCATTGCATTCAGTTTTTATTCACAATTTTAGTGTCCCAACTTTTTTGGAATCCGGTTTGTAAATAAAATGGTGCCTAAATATTTTTATAAGGTCATTAGCATCTAAAAAATGTCTTGACAAAAAGTGTTGCATAAAATTGTCTGCTAAATTTTTTAAAATGTTTTTTAATTGGCAGGAATGGGTTTCCATAGGTTTAGGACACATGATTTAAAATGTACTTAAGTTACTTAAACTATAAAAATGAACAAAACTCTTTATGATGAATCTCTTTCTGATATGCTGTGTCCTAAATCCCAGCAAGTCTGAGGCCTTAATTACATCTAGATTCACATTGAACTGTGGTTTGATATATTTTTGAAACAGACTACTGGCTTATTTAGGTCACTATTGAGTTATATTGTTTGATAGCACTGTTGGCCTCATAGCTCTAGTTCTTTACAAAGGAAAAAAAATTGAGTCTAAACATGCCTTGGGTGATTGACTAAAACCAAGGTATGTGAAGAATTATGTAAATATGCTTTTTTGATTAACTGTCTTAATTTGTCTTGTTTAATATCAGTTATAATGATAGTAATTTCTAAAGTGACCGCTTTCTCTTGCTGCATAGGAATTTCTGGCAAAAGAGTACAACTACTCTCTTTGAGCCGAGCAGGATCTCATGAAATTCATCTGAGCCGTAATGTTCCTGTCAGACCCTTCACGGAGACCTCTGTATGCTATGCATCCAAGGATGGGATAAAAGATGGAGATGGTGGAAAGGTAGACTAACTTTTAGTGTTTGGTATTTTTCTGTTTTATTA
The DNA here is from genome assembly GCA_036984385.1 of Crenuchus spilurus. Lineage (NCBI taxonomy): Eukaryota > Metazoa > Chordata > Actinopteri > Characiformes > Crenuchidae > Crenuchus > Crenuchus spilurus. Next base: position 35,926 of record BRDA01007676.1, on the reverse strand, counting down.
TTTCAGACCCTTTTTGCTTTTTTGTGCTGAGATTCCAGCACGTGTTTCCATTGTTTTGCTCCTTTTCCTTCTCAGAAGTCTGTAAGTGAAGGAAGTGGGAAAAGATCCAGCTCTGGCAGCTCAGGGAAAGGTGGTAGTCAGCTTCGTTGCCCCAAATGCGGTGATCCCTGCACACATGTGGAAACGTTTGTCTGTAAGTATTGTTTAGATTCTTTCTTTTTCATTTTTATTAATATTTCATTGGCATCGTTCATTAAATGAGCTGGATTCTGTGAATAGAAGGGTTGCCGGGATAGTTTTTGACATATAATGTGTCCGTGTTTGGTCTGGCATGTGGTGTTGCTACTGGTTGTAAAGTGTTCTTTTGACCCTTATTTTCCAAAGTTATTGAGTCAGTTCGGCTTCTGGACAGGTTGTTCATGTGGAATGTTGTTCCATACACTGGGCAAACTTTTGAAACTAAAAATAAACTGCTTGCATAACCATTGGCTGCTTCATTCAGTGGTGGTGTTCACTGAGTACTGTCTGGTTAACCAGCACAATTGCATTTCTTAGCTTCTTCAGTGCTTTTCAGTTAGCATTTGTGGAAGGTATTGAACTAATGAGGCATTTTGTCACTGAGCACCATTACAATGGTTTGAAAAATATATTGATAACTTTTCTACATGTGACTGCCTGATTTTATCACAAAAAGAATTTTTATGACGGAGTTTCACTTTCTAGGAATCTAGACTTTTGTTGAGACTTGGTGTCTGTTTATGTAGAGCAGGGGTGCACACACTTTTTCAGCCTGAGAGCTACTTATCTAACAACTAAGTCAAAATGATCTACCTAATATAAAAATGTAAGACATATTTATTTATAAATGTACTGACAATTTATGTGTACAGTGTATGCTGGTGTACCTTGAAAATCTACATGAACCCATATTACACAACACAACTGTGTACATGTTTTGTCATTAGCCAACTTTACTCTGATGACTTGCACTGAATGGAATCAGTCAGGGATGCATAGTCTGGACAGTAGTTGCTGACAGCCAGCCTCAAGCAAACCTCCAAATGATCATCAGTCATAGTGGAACCATACTTGGACTTCATGATCTTCATGTGTGAAAAAGCTGACACTGAATAATGTAGTCAAGGCAAACACACTTAAAAAATTACAGTAAAAGTCCTCCTTCACTCCGTGTGGAAATGGTCAGTTTTAGGTTTCTTACACAGGCAGAACAAACATACATGTTAACAACTTACAGTGACAGCTGAACACGGACTGCTGGCCAACTTGAAAAATGCTGGTTTACAAGTCCAGATGCTCTTTTATGAAGCGATAGCGGAGACAGCCAATCAAATGAGCTTGTGGGCGGTCTAAAGTGAAACAGGATTTTCAGATTGAGCAGCTTGGAATCCTGCTGGATGGATGTTGGACTGACGTCTATTTTTTTAAATGCCGTGCGATCTATCCACCTTTGTGATCGACCGGTAGATTGCGATCAACGTATTGTGCACCCCTGATGTAGAGCATGTGTACAACATCTAGCTTTTAGCTTCTAACTGATAATGCTGTGTCTCTTTGTCAGCTTCAACTAGGTTCGTCAAATGTGAAAAATGTCATCACTTCTTTGTGGTGCTGTCAGAAATGGACACTAAGAAAAGTCTCAGTAAAGACCCTGAATCAGCTGCTGAAGCTGTGAAGCTTGCCTTTCAGCAGAAACCACCACCGCCTCCCAAGAAGGTACCGTTTCACAATGAAATCTTTCTCTCAAAGTGAGAAGCTGATGCTTTAACTTAATTATTAGCATCTGTGATAAGCATCATTTCCTGATTATTATTATTATTACATTATTATACACATATCTAATTGTCACTGATTAATAATTGAAAACTTCTGTTTTTTTTATTATTAATTAGATCTATGCCTACCTTGACAAGTACGTTGTGGGCCAGGCCCATGCAAAAAAGGTGCTTTCGGTTGCAGTGTACAACCATTACAAGCGTATTTACAACAACATGCCAGCAGGATCCAGGCAGCAGCAGGTGGAGGTGGAGAAGCAGAGCTCCCTCACACCCCGAGGTTTGTAACATGCAAATATGTGTTCGTAAAGCATCAATGACCGGACATTTAAAGGAATATTCAGTTTTCCACCTAATTTCTGCTTGCTGTGTCTGTTCATAGCTTCGCTTACCAGAGGCATTGATATCGTCATGTTTTGCTATACTTGGAACAGGGATGTCCAGTCTTATCAGCAAAGTGTGGGATGTGGTTGAAGTTTTTCATTCCATTAAAGCAGGAGCATGTGATCAGTTGTTTGAAGACTTGGACCAACTAATTGCACTAAATAAATGATTCTTCAAGGGCATAACACAATGCAGTAGTCATCCATCTGAAGAAACATTTTATATTTTAGCATTCCACGATCCATTTAAAGGCACTGTGTATGATTTCAATCCAATACACTTTTTGTAACATTCAGTAAATGTTTCCTTGGTTCACCTGCACTCCAGTCAGTTTTCACACTGGAAGAAAGTCAGGTGTTTGTTCTCAGCCCTGGCTCCATAAGTGAGAAATAAAGAAACTCTTACCAAAACAGCAGGGAATGTTTTGGCATTGGCATGCATGAATTTGGGGGCAAGAGTTTCTGAAGGAGCACTGAACGGAGGGCTGAGTTGGTTTTGCTATCAAGTTTGAATATTGAGTTGTTCTCCAGAATCATGTACAGAGCACTGAAACTACAAACTCCTGGTTGTAGTAGTGAAACATGGCAAACAGCATTCATAGACTGGGTATAGTGCAGCGGTGCTCTGTACAATGGAGCCCAGTCTGAATTACATTACGTCAAGCTAAATATGGTTTTCTTTAGTAATGCAACTGGATTTACATGCAAACTAAAGGCCAGTTTAGCCCAGTAGACAAGTGTTGGGCAAAGTTTGTTTATGCCATGGTGTCACAAACCTGGTCATGTACATCAAAAAAATTCAAAGGGTACAAATTTTGTCAGCTGGGAGTCATTCACTTTAGGATTTTGTAGTTCCATCCACAAAATGTTGGAATAGAACATCATGTGCTAGATCATCACAGTCTTGGGTACAGCATGTCTGTTTACATCTGTAGCCGCACACTGTTTCAGTTAAAATAACTGCTGTGTTAAAATTTCTTTAACTTAAACTGACATAACGATAATCACTTAATGGCACCAAACACTTCTTTGACTCACTGCAGTCAATAAATCTGCTTCCTCTATTGATTTGATACATTTCTGCTCATCCCTGTAATCCTCCAAGGAACAGTCGTGTACATGTAGATATTTTCTGACCAAGCCTGCAACTTTCTCCTCATATCTGTCAATCTTGATGGAATGTAGTCTAACTGCATCACCTTTACGATTAGATGCACATAAGTTCCGAGACACCCAAGGACTTTATTTATTTTTGGTCACTTTGTCAAGCATCACTAGTCAGCTGGAGTATAAATTGGCCTTTAAGATGCTGTTCTGAAAGGTTTGATTGTCATAGTGTGACTTAAGTAAAGGTCTGTATAGCTTTGCGTTCCTGACGCTCTAAAGTGTTCGGCCCATTTTTACCCAAGAGACAGAAATAATCCTGAAACACAAGTACAGGGCAACTATTTCCCATAACATAATGTCTTATATACAAGAATGAGATGGTCCATGTAAATTATTCCATTGCTGTATTATTAAAACAGTGGACACGTGGCTTTGCCCTCTGACCTTCAGCTGCTGCTGATTATTATTAGTATTATTATTATTATTATTATTATTATTATTATTTTAAACAAAGGTAATAAGGGGTAAAATATGGGTAACCCGTGTAATTAAATGTATGTTGACGATTAGGGAGAAAAAAACTCAATGTCCAGTGTCTTTCCTAACATTTTATGTTTACTGATATATTTTGGCTTATTTCTCCTTGAATATGGCCTGAAGTGCATGTGTGATTTGGCATTTGTACAATATGTAAAAAACCTTTTCAGACTTCACTCAAAGTAACATGTTTTGTGCATAATGGTAGCGATGATATTCTAAATTTCCTACTTTTTCTATAGAGCTAGAGCTAAGACGTCGGGAGGATGAGTACAGATTCACAAGTAAGTGTTTGTTAATGCCCGTGTGTGTTTTATTTTTGATTTAATGCTTTTTATAATTTATCCAAACCCACAGGAAAATTCCCTCACTTTGTTTTTTTTTTTTTTAACTGGTCATTTGATTCATCAGTTGCTTTGTTGTACAAATGCCAAAGAACTGTGTCCATTTGTGTTTCTTTGTCTCTGTTACTTTCATTTTTATTGTTTATATGTGTAAGGGAGATGGTGTTGAGATTGAGGGAGCAGAAATGTTTCCAGAGATGCATGAGGTAAAACAAGTGTGAAAGACTAATGGGCTCATGGCCCATCGGCTCCCATTTCCCCAGCCAAGCATGGTGAGAGTGAGTGTCACAGTAACCTACTTTAACTCAGGCTTTGGTGTTATGCAACCCTCCAACGTCAGCAGAGGACATGCATTTCTAAATGATTACCGGGAAGTTACCAAGTGCTCTTATGATCACATAACTGGGCCGATTCTATACAATAGACGTATTGTAGCAGAGATCAAGGTTTAATATTGAGTCATGAGAGTTGAATTATTTTTATCCTCTTTAGTGGGGACAGTTCTGAGAACCAATGATGATCTATTGAGTAATTACAATGTTTGCTTGTGCTGTCACCATACTAAACATCAATCTTTTTTTTTTTTCTTTTTTTCCCCTCCCTGCTTTTTCCTCACTCATCAGACACTTTCATTCAGTTGGTGTTTTCCAGTGTTTGCTTCTTGCTACAGGAAATCCCTTTAGATCCCCTTTCTGATTCATCCATGCTTACTAAACAGCTTTCAGTCCCTGGGATTGTTCCTTTGAAAGACAGCACTGACGGAAGCTTTTGCCCTGTGGCATGTAAACTTGGGGTGGGGGGGTGGAGGAGGCTGTGAAAATGGAACCTCGTATGTGAGCTGCATGCCTAAACACTACTGTGTAGTAATCAAAATAAAACTGCACAATGTGTTCAGTGACTTATTTGATACAGAGCTATGGCTGTTGCAGGTATTTTCCCTGATGCCAGATGTTGCTGGATCTGATATTGGAGGAGTGGGGAAAAAAGAATGAATCTAATGTAACCCTCTGATTTTGGACTTGTGGGGTAGTAGAGCATTTTAAGTAGTTTGAGCATGTTCTACTTTAAGACGCTTGTTTATAGTGACGTCTTTGGTATCTCGCAGATTAAAATGTTAAGAGTGACATTATTTATTCTCATTGTGTTTGGAAAGCTGTTTCAAAATACATGGTTATCAGAATATTATGACTACCCCTAGTTAGAAATGAACTCTGCCCAGAACGATACAGGTGCCACCTGATTGGGTTTGCTGCATGTATAAGCAAGTTTGCACACCAGTCAGTTGTAGCAGAGTGTAAAAGGATCATCTTGGGAGCGGGGTGGGAAGATGTCCAAAAGGGCATGGTAATGGGGTATTGGGTCAAAGGTGGCATCGTCCTGGAAATTGCTAACTTTGTGGGATGTTCTTGAGCAGCTGTAGTGAAGGTGTACAAAGAATGGACCCAATGGCATAATGGTGGTGTCCCATGGGCCATTGATGCCAGAGGGGGACACTGACTCCAGTGAGTGGTACAGAGCAGTCAACAAAGCACAGTGGACCAGTTAACCTCTATAATGAACACTGGAGCAATGTGGAAAGTGTCAGGGATCACTATTGAGTGAGCATTCTGAGCCAAGGGTGCTTATTCTCACTTTAGTTCATCATAATGCAATACAAATAAAGCTGCATTCAGGTCATGCATACTGTATTATATCCTATGTTAAATAACCTTACCCAGCATGTTCTTTTGTGTTACGTTCCAGAGCTACTGCAGATTGCAGGGATCAGCCCTCATGGTAATGCGCTGGGAGCCTCCATGCAGCAGCAAGTGAACCAGCAGGCTCCTCAGGACAGGAGAGGAGGAGAAGTGCTTGACTCCAACCACACAGCCATCAAACTTGAAAAGAGCAACATCGTGTTGCTGGGACCAACCGGCTCTGGTCTGACTGAACTGACAGTTTTCAGAGAATAGCTCATAGGGCTGGGAAAAGGGTATCTTTAGTGCATGCAATACTAATGCAGAGACTACAGTGATGCAGCACAGGAACAGTAATATGTTACAGTCAGGGTGGGTGGTATGACGAGGAATGCATTATTGTAATAGCAAATGCTATCCAGGGGCACTGTAAAATGTATCTGATCCTTCTAAACTAAATTTGTTTCAGTGCTTATACAATGCAACAAACACGATCTGAATATTGTGAAAGGTTCCTTGTTCATCATTTAAATCAAAAGGCTAGACTAATTGTATATTCATTACATGTAAAGTGACAATTTGGGCCTTTTTTATATATAAAAGTGTTGCTCAGTATGGCTTATCTCATGAAAATCACAAATCCAGAATCTTGAATTATTTGAATGTCATTTGGTGTTTTATTAAATTACTGTACAGTATCAACATTAGAACAAAATATTCCTGTAATGAATGCATAATATGACTGGCTACCTTTTTAATTAAACTATGAACACAAACCTTTTCACAATATTGAGATGCACAAGAAACAGTTTACCTAAATCAACATTTTTGAGCTGTGTCTGTAAAATACTGATACTCTCAGTGTGCTGCAGGAAATATTTGAGACACCATAAAGTGGGAACATTATATTGCTCCTTACGTTGTAGTTTCCACTGTGCTGCACCATGGCTAATAAGCATGCAGTGTGTAGTTTGCATCCTCCATAGTCCCCAAACTCTCTCAAATGGATATGAAATTGAGTTTTGAACATTTGTATTGCAGGCAAAACACTCTTGGCCCAAACTCTAGCCAGATGTCTGGATGTTCCGTTTGCAATCTGTGACTGTACGACCCTCACACAGGCTGGCTATGTAGGGGAGGACATCGAGTCAGTCATCGCTAAACTACTGCAAGATGCCAACTATGTCACTGAAAAAGCTCAGCAGGGTAAGGCAGTAGTATTCTGAGAGCCAATCCCTTCTCGTGAAAGGTTCTTACTGAATGGTTGTGGGATCCTGTGAAGGATGTATGTGTGGTGTACTGACTTCTCATTTATTTCATTCACAGGCATCGTTTTCTTAGATGAAGTGGACAAAATTGGCAGTGTGCCTGGGATCCATCAGTTAAGAGATGTGGGTGGAGAAGGAGTTCAGCAGGTTAGTCATCAGAATGAGTCTTCTGTCATGGCCTTTGATTCTCTGGCTTTGGGTTTAAAAATAAATCCTGGAACCATACTTTAATCTAACGGTTCAGCATAATTTTTACTTCTTGCTCAATCAGGTCACCTTTTTCACTGTAAAATACTTTTTTCTTTGAAATAAGATTTGTTTCAGAAATATTGTGCCTTATTTTGGTAGGGCTTACTCAAACTCCTAGAAGGCACAATAGTAAATGTTCCTGAGAAGAACACCAGGAAGCTGAGAGGAGAGACTGTGCAAGTTGACACCACAAACATCTTGTTTGTAGCATCTGGTGCATTTAATGGATTGGACCGCATAATCAGCAGAAGAAAGAATGAGAAGGTTTGTAGTGCCTTTCTGCTGCTGTAATTGAGGGTGTGATGGTCTGGAATTTTTCTTACCATGGTGAGAGAGAAACATGCCACCATGGTTTGGCAGTTAGACATTCTAGTGGTGATGATAATGTAATATTAGGCTTATTATGAATGTGTTTGTTTTCCACTGTTCATGCAAGTGGCTTAGTCAGTAAATAAATAAATGGATTGCATTGTGAGGCCATTTGGCCAACTGACAGACACCCCTGTTGAAATGTGCTTGTAGAACAGATACTTGGAATTGTAATTTAACAGTTTAAAGAGGTTGCCTGGTTGTAACATGTATGTTTGCTCTAAAATGGTATATTTCTCTTTACCTGTTTAGTACCTCGGTTTTGGTGCACTATCTAATCTGGGTAAAGGTAGACGAGCAGCAGCGGCAGCTGACGTGGCCAACATCACAGGTGGTGACGTGGATGCAGTTGCTGAGATTGAGGAGAAAGACAGGCTCCTGAAGCATGTGGAGGCCCGGGACCTCATTGAGTTCGGCATGATTCCTGAGTTTGTGGGTCGCCTGCCAGTAGTGGTGCCACTGCACAGCTTGGATGAGGACACACTCGTACGCATCTTGACTGAACCCCGCAATGCCGTGGTGCCTCAATACCAGGCTCTCTTCAGCATGGACAAGGTAGGGGATATGCATTTAACAGCACTGTTGGCTTCTTTTTTTTGTTCTTTCATATTGTTTGGGACTCCACATATAATTTCTTGATGGTTATCGTGAAATATTTCATACGTCATAATATTTATATTGCAGTAAAATGCATTGCTTTTTGTTAAATGTGACTTTTACATTTCTATAAAATCTCTGTGTAAGTAGTTCCCCAACATTTTCAAACGCGTGCATCTCAAACAATGTTATCATAAATAAATTTTTGTTCATAAGTTAATTCAAAAAGATAAGCCGTCATATTAATTGCAAGTGACACATTTCAAGCCTTTTTGTTTTAATGTTGATAAGTATGGCTCATGCAACCACCTTTTAGCAGCAAAAACTTGAAGTAGTCATCTTTTCTATGACTTTGACTCGCATCATTTTGGAGGAATCCTGGCCCACTCTTCTTTACAGTGTTTTCTGTTCACTGAAGTTCATTTATGCACAGCTCTCTTAAAAAGTCACCCTCAGCATTTCACTTGGTTTAAGGTTGAGACGATTCTGTTGTATATCTGCTGGTGTGCTTGGGATCATTATCTTAATGCGTGACCCACTTTTTGTCAAGCTTTAGCTGTTTGATAGATGGCCTTGGAGTATTTGACTCTGGAATACTTTATCCAGAGACATGGTCCATTTAATGACGGCAAGGTGCCCAGATCTAATTGTTGCAAGCACCTGGCTCCTACTTAACCTCGTAATTGCTTCAGAAGCACTAAAGATGTACCTACATGTTCACCTCACTACTTTTGCATTATGGCATAATTTTTGTGACGTGAATAATGTTTTCTTAATGTGAGGTTGGGACCTGACATTTATGTCCTGATATATAAAACTATAGAATTCAAAGAGGTTTTGATGGTATCATCATGAGGACCATAAGAAACATCCAGCTCTGCAATAGATGAGATGAAGGCTACCATCACAGAATTTTAGTAATATCTCAGCAGTGCCACATACTGTTTGCCTCCATGTCACACACCACTCATGCAGTCATTTGTGGTAAAGGAGGACCAGCCAAGTACTGCATGTATAAATGAACATGTACTTTCAGTAGTTGGGCAATTCTATATTGTGCATTTGTGTTGCGTCGCAGTAGTATTTTCTTTTTGTTTATTAAAAAAAATACATTTTTGGTAATTTACTGAATGGTTTCATAAATAGCTGTTAAGTTAGAGATGCACAGCTACAGTCACTGCTAAATAATTTGTAATTGTTCCTAAATATATCAGCAGTTGGAGGTTAAATAAGTCAAAACGTTGTAATGCAGGTGTAAAGCTCTGTAATGTCTCTAAACTATCTTCATCCTTTCCAGTGTGACCTAACTGTAACAAAAGATGCCCTCCGAGCAATTGCCAGAATGGCACTCGAACGCAAAACAGGAGCCCGAGGACTTCGGTCTATAATGGTGAGTATTTGTATTTTCAAGTATCTCTGGTGTTTATGCATCCTCATTGTTGGCCTTGAATGCATCATGTTCTTGTCTTCTAACAGGAGAAACTGCTGTTGGATCCGATGTTTGAAGTGCCACACTCGGATATTGTAGCTGTGGAGATAAATCAGGATGTAGTGCATGGAAAAACAGTTCCTCATTACGTAAGGTGAGGGTACATTGCAGCAATTTTTGAAAATTTTCCAATATGTAGTCAAGTTTTGCAAGTGTCCTTAGACAATGTTCTTTTGATGGACATTCATTTCCTTATTTACATATTACATTTTTACTTGGTCATGCTGTTTGAGGAAGTAGGGAACGTGGTGGTAGATTTGAATCTTGAATGTTAATTTTATGGTTAACCCAAATTGTGCTTCATCATAATTCTCTATTAGGTTCAGTATGTAATTATACAGATTTAGAGGATGAAGCTGAATGATGAGTTCCCTGTTTTAACTGAATCACAAACATAAGATGAGATTTTATTTTGTCATAGTTTTCTAATAATATTTTCATATTACACTACTCAAAAAGTTATGGATATTTGGATTTCAGGATGAACCTAAAATGCACTCTGACCTTTACAAATGAACTTTAATGTGATCTTCTCTAAACATTTGACTGCACATGTCCAGCTGTTCAGTGTTTCAGTACTTTTTGCACAACTTGTTCTCTAACAAGCTTTAATAGCAAAACTCACAACAGCTGTTTGATCCATGAATCCACCAATAAACATCCTGCCTCAGTTAGAATTTGTATTTAAACGCCTCATCAGACTGTTCACATTCTGACATCACACTGAGACCACACCTAACACCTGATCATCAGTATCTCACCACTGTGAGGCTTCAGACAGAAGTGAGCACTGAGCTTAGAGTGTCACAGAGTGTCATCAGCAGGTTGTAGCAGAGATACAGAGAGACTGGAAGAGTCGCAGAAAGGCACTGAAGTGGACATCCTTTGGCCACATCTCACACTGATGCCCTCTTCATTGTGAACAGTGTCCTGCAGAACCAGATTATGATGATGCCACACAACTCCAGGCACATTTAAGGGAGGTGAGAGGCATCCAAGTGTCACATCAGACCATTCAAACCGTTTACATCAGCGTGGTCTGTGTGCTGGATGACCTGCAAGGGTACCTGATCACACCACCAGACACATGTCATCGTCTTGGATGGTACAGGTAGCATTTTCACTGGATGACGGACCAGTGGACCTCAGTGCTGTTCACTGATGAAAGTCGAGTCACGCTGAGCAGAAATTATGTTGGAGACGTGAAGGAGATGCTGTGTATCAGCCACTGTTGTCACCAGACGAGGCTTTGGTGGTGGTGCTGGTGTTAGTGTGTCTAGTCAATACAGAGCTGCTCTACACTGTGTGAATGGTACAGTGACAAGCCCAGACTACTGTAATAACATCATTAATCCAGTCATTGTGCCTCTGCATGAACAACACAGGCCTCATTTCATCTTCATGGACGTCAATGCTGCAGGTCATCGAGGTCACATCATTAGGGAACGTCTGCTGGAGACTGAGGTACCTCAAATGGAGTGACCTGCACTTTCTCCAGACCTGAGTCCCTGAGAAAACCTATGTTATCAGCCAAGTCGCCATGTAGAGGCTCGTAACTCCAGAACCTCAATGACTTGAGGGCCGCCCTTCAAGTAGAGTGGGATGCCATGTCTTATCAGACAATAAGAAGACTTGTGAACAGTATGAGACGTCGGTCTCAATCTGTAATTGATACTCAAAGACACATGACACGTTAGTGACATTGTTTGTTGGGGTTTACTCACCACTGCTGTTTCAGTAAATAGTTTGAGAGCAAATCACCACTTCATGCTTCTACTTAAATGCCTGACTTTCATTATGTAATATCACTGTAGCGTGAACTTTTTGTTTTCCATAAATTTCACCCAAAAACCCAACATCCCTCTTTTTTTTTTTTTTTTTTTTTTTTTTTTTTTTTTTTTTTACTTTTTTAATTTTTGAGTGAAGCATTCTTGAAAGTAGTGAAGACTGACTTTTGCCTGTTTTGTAGAGCCCCAGAGAAAGAGTCTACAGAGGAGGACTATGACTCTGGAATTGAAGAAGAGAATTGGACCAGGCAGGTTGATGCAGCCAAGAACTAAAACCAGCTGGTATAAACAAAGTTCTCAAGTTAAGCCCTGAATTATGTTTGCTTCAGTCTAATAAGTGATTATTTCAGCACACCAGTCCCAAGGGTCCATTTACACACGGGGAATTATGTAAGTCTAAATGAACTGTTCTGTTGAAGTTAGTGTGGAGTATTCCACATTCTGTTTCTTAAGGACTATTTTGGAAAAAAAAGTGTTCAGCCTAATGTACTCAGAGTTCTGCTAGTGAGTGACATAATATATGTAAAATTATTTTATTCCTAACTAAATAGATTGTTTATAAATTTTATGAGATGCTTGGTTCCATTTGATTTTGAATGGAGAATTTTTTTTTTTTTTTTTTTGGTCAAACTCACACAACCAATTTTTCCTGCACAGAGTGTAATTAAACAGGACACACTCGTCATAATGTCACTCTACAAATGTAACTCTGTTCTGTTTTTAGCAGCCGATGTACTTTTGTGTGTTTATATTTACAAAGCTGTTAGTTGGTGAAATAAAAGGCTGATTTTATAGGGAATCTGTAATTTGTTGTCACACCAAATGAGGTTCAGGCTGGAACAACTTTGTAATAGGATTTTATAGATCTGTATATCAGTATCTGCTGCTGTCACTATTAACCTTCATGCTGCAGTACTTTTGTGCTTGGGTAACTCTTTTCATGGACTGGTTTAAAAAGGAAGTTCAAGACTGTTCCAAAACGCTGCTGATTTACTGGTCCTTCAAAAGTTGTAAAATGTCTTTTTAATTAGTTTACCCTACTCCAGTGCATCCAGAATTCTTCCAAGAATCGCTGGCAGTCTTTTGGCTGCTTAGTTTTTGCTCTCGTCTGATTTACATTGATGTAATACACAAGTATAAATCAGCTGAGATCCCAGAAGAATAATGAACCCTGGCATGCCTGTACAGGCAGGGGAGTTTTACAAAATCGGCATAATCTCATGAGGAAAACCTTCAAATAAGACGTTGGCATTAGCTCAGTAGGTGGCGTGTTGTACACATTCAAAACTGTGTAGCCTCTGTTATGTGCCTACTTGCAGGGTCTGATGTACATGCCAAATTGTGATCTACATGAGCAAAAACGCTTTAGTCTGTTATTGACTTTTATTTTTGAGTTCCAGCTATTTCTCAGCTGAGACCATGTATACAGATTTCTCAGAAGAAATAATGGTCTAGGATCATTTGCATCTTGGCCATATAAATCAGTGTTCATTAAGAATTCTTCTCTTTTCAGAAAAGAAGCATTTTTCTTTGCTACTTGTTGTAATTAATAAGGCTGCAAAATATATCAGAATATTATGACCACCTGTATGCTCGGACATAAATTTTCTCAATGGTGATCCCTCATACTTTCTCTTGTGTTCATTATAGATGTTAACTTGTGTACTGTGGAGTGCTCTGTGCTGCTCATGGGTCTCCACTATTATGACTTTGGGAGGTACTTGATGTATGAGAAGTCCATTCTCAGTGCATCTTCACTACAGTGGCTCTAGGGCATCCCACAAAGTGCTACCATCATTTGCCTGGCACCATATTATACCTTTTTTGGCCATCTGAGTATTTGTTCTTTACCCATGACTGTTTTCCACTCTGCTACACCTGACTGGTGTGCTCGCTTATGTATACATTATCAATGTGCATGACAACCTGGGCCAAGCCAACACTGGTCATAATGTTCAGTTATGACTGTTTACCATCACTTAATTATGGTATAGATTCTGGCAATACTGATAATACAAAGCTGGAAAATGCAAATATGTTCACAACATCCTGACCAATCACAGCTGCTGCAGAGTTTCTGTGGCTGTGTTGATGAATCAAGACTTTTTTGTGTAATTCCACATTTGAGTAAATTGATTTGCTCAAAAATAATGAAGGCCAGTCTTGAACCATGTAATTTTGCTGGACACAAGTGTTTTAATGTATTGTCAGATATACAGAGGTTAGACAATGAAACATCTGGTTTTAGACCACAATAATTTATTAGTATGGTGTAGGGCCTCCTTTTGTGGCCAATACAGCGTCAGTTCGTCTTGGGAATGACATATACAAGTCCTGCACAGTGGTCAGAGGGATTTTAAGCCATTCTTCTTGCAGGATAGTGGTCAGGTCACTACGTGATGCTGGTGGAGGAAACCGTTTCCTGACTCGCTCCTCCAAAACACCCCAAAGTGGCTCAATAACATTTAGACACAAAGACTTGCTGTCTTGGTCACAGATGCACCAGCAAGACGTGCAGCAACAATTTGTCCTCTTTTGAACTCTGGTATGTCACCATAATGTTGTGTGCATTGTAATATACTATATAACTGTGCTCTTACCTGCTAACTGAACCTTCACACTCTGCTCTTACTGGTGCAATGTGACATTAATGAAGATTGGCCACCAGACTGGTCCAATTTAGCCATGAAACCTCCCTCACTAACATGACAGCTGTTTCAGTTTCATTGTCTAACCCCTGTATATCTGCAGTATAATAGCAGTATAATCATAACTAGTATTTTGTCCACACTGCAGTGATCTTGATCTTCCCAGGTTTACAGTACATTTTTCTGTTAAATGAATGTTGGCTTACAAAATGTTGATTTCTTAATCCAAATGCAATGATCCTAGACCTTTTACTCTGAGATATATAATAGATTTGATCTCTGGTCTGACTAGTCTTTTGTAGGCTTGTAAAATTCATGGTTTAATAAAAGCTGTCCTACAGTTTTTAACTGGCTTTGGATTTATTTTTCCTTACATTATTGTATGCATCAAATATCACTTGTAGCTCTGTGTAAGTGGATATTTTGGTAAATGTATGAGAATTGTTTTTGAAAAAAAATGAGAACAGCAAAGGATACAAGCTACCCTGCTAATTTGATGGGGAGAAATAAATTGAGATCTTTGCTAATTTAATAGCATAAGTTATGCAATGCTGTACTGATTTTTTATTAGATACTAAATTATATGGTCTTTTCCAATCAACAATTGGCAAAGAATGAATGAAATGGATGGGACTGATGTGTGTCTTTTCAGTCTGCCTCCATTAAAGAGAGATTACTCTGCAGATCAAGTTTATAGAAAAACGCTGGTGCATTATGGGGAATGTAATGCCTGTATGGAATTTTGTTTGTCACATCTGGAGAGGAAACAATGCCAAATTTTAAAGCTATCACCATTCTGTAATATTTGAAATAAAATGCACACGATACTGCTTTCCCATAGTAATGTGCAGAATTCATGCCATGCTTTTCAAAATGAAAAGCAAGACCATTATTACATTGTTTTCACATTGCTTGGCAGCCTCTCAGTGCTAAGGGCTTGGGTTTGAGTCCCCATCTGAGTTTCCATGTTCTCCCCGTGTCTGCATGGGTTTCCTCCCACCGTCCAAAAACATGGAGGTCAGGTGGATTGGGTACTTTAAATGGTCAGTTTGTCTGTATGTATGTGTGCACCCAGCGATGGATTGGCATCCTGGGCTTGGTTGAATAGTGTAATGCCCTGCCCTGCGCCCAGTAAGGGGGTAGGGCAGGGGTGGGCAATTAATTTTCCCAAAGGGCCACATGAGAAATCAGAACAGTTTTAGAGAGCCAGACTAATATGCTTAACTCAGTTCTGCCCAATACATATATAATGTATAAAGTGTATATACAGTATAATATCCCTTTATAAAAAAAGTAAATGAAACATTACAGATATCCTGCTTTCGCACATACTCACTCTTCTCCCATTTAGTGGAGGGTGCATACGCACTCGAATATTCCCACTCGCTTGCAAATCTTATGATGCTCTTGCGCTCGGAATTCACCTCAAAAACACCTCCATAAGTCATCAGCCAGTTGTTCCTGCTACTTCCTCTACATTAAAAACTCACATTAGTCAAAAAATGCATTACAGTTAAATAACAAATGATCAGTGAGACAGAAGTTTTTTCTCAGGTATTTAGCATCACTACATGAGATCACCAAATTATTATTTTTTGTGAGGGTTAGATAGATGACACATGATGCAATACAAAACACTTTAACCATTGCCATACTGATGAAACGACTTTTGATTTGATACACCGGCTGTAGTTGATAGCTGACAGAAAATATTCAACCTTAGGGTCACTTCTAGATGAAGTGTGATTGCAACATTACGACATATACCATATAACTTATTACTAAATAAATAAATAAGTGTGTGTATGTTTGTGTCCTGAGGCCATTGACTCTGGTGATCCATGGTGAAGCAAGCTACAGATGTATTGTGTTCATCACTCCTTTCCCATCCAATGAGAATGTATGGAGCAGCAGGAACAATATTATTGCTCAAAATCCGTTACTGCTTTCTGATTGGCTGATGATGTGGGAAGCGTGCAAGCATGCTCCACTAAACTAAAGAAGAGTAAGTTTGTGCGAGAGCAGGATATATCTGAGTGCTAGAGCAGTTCTGTAGCAGAGAAAGCTGATCTGAGTGAGAGCAGAGTAAATATGAGAGAGCACATGTATATTTTGCATCAGAACAAAGAAAATGTGAGTGCTGCATGAATCGCGCTCTTGCACATAAAAAGTGTGCTCCTGACTTGGCAGTGAAATAACAACATATATGAATAAGCATTTAACTTCACTCTTACGGGTTTAAGCTCTGTTTTAGAGCTTGCTGGTGTGGTCCAGCTGTAGAAAGAGTCAGTGGGTGGATGTGGCCCGTGGGTCGTACAATGCCCAGGTCTGGGCTAGGGTACTAACCGCAACCCTGATGAGGATTAAGCGAATGGGATAATTGATGGATTGATATTATTATTATCATTATTTTATCATCAAAGGTAGAAGAACGTATCTACATAATTATAAGCGGAACTGGAACAAACAGAAGGTTCATCATCTATGTGCCATTATTATTATTATTATTAATAATAATATATTATTTTATTATTATATTATTAATAATTATAATTAATAATTATTTTTATTAATTATATTATTAATATAATATTAATACTAATAATAATAATAATTATTATTATCTAAGGTAGAAGAACTTACCTACGTAATTTATATACCTAACGAACCTATAATCATAGTAATGACTAAATTCATAGTAAAAACTGCAAACCTGGCAACTTTGATTGGGGTAGTTTTGGGGGACCTGGCAACCCTTAGTGAGTCAGTGACGTACATGAACAGAAGGAAACACGTGAAGCCGAGCCGGAAGCTTCTGAATTTATATCGAGAACGTCTCAGCTGGCTGCCATTGCTTTATTCAGGACTGCGGGACATGGACAAACCTCAGGTTTATTCAGTAGGTCAGCCGCGAGTGGACCCAGAGAGACATGGTTTCGGTGGGTTTCTTGCTGGAGCGCCGCCCGGCTCGTGTCCTCCACCGCCGCCGCCCTGGCCAGTCCAGCACGGCCACTGGCCACCGTTTCAGCCGCCGGTGCCCCCAGGTGGACCGCCAATGTTTCCCCATCCTCCGCCTTTTGACCCCAGCAGACCGCCTCCTGGCTATTTTGGCGAACAGCAGACTGGGCCATGGACTCATGCTGCCACCGTGGGGCAACAGTCACATAATGCAGATGGAGGAAGCCCTTTTACACACTATGGACCACCACCACCAGTACAAAACCCAGTCAACTCAGGTCCAGACTTCACTACGCGCTATCATAAACCGCCTCATCAGATGTCCTCACCAGAATGTCCTGGGCCAGGTGACAGCATGCACATTGTCTACAAATTACATGTCCTTGTATAGTCTGTGTGTACAGTGTATGTTGATTACTGTATATTGTATATTATCTGCATGCGCGTAATTTGCGGGGGGGATAGGGGGGTTATGG
>BRDA01007676.1:0-14414 GCA_036984385.1 Crenuchus spilurus | reverse complement strand
ACAGTTTACATGTGTTTACCGCGTATGCGCTGCCATTGGTGTAAAACTGCTGGCGTAAATCCGTGGCTCTGCAGTCAGACCATTCTCTGTAGGGCCTGCACTGATAGGGCAGCCTGTAGTCACGTGACTACAGGCTGCCCTAAGGAGAGCAGCGTCTTAAAGGAACATGAACGTAGCTGAAAAAAAAACAAAACGACTTTTCTTTTCATTTTTTAAGACACCGAAAATACCGACATGGGCAAAATGACATCGGTTATTGTCATAAATTTCTATATCGGTAAGTTTTCCGTTTATTGCCCAGGCCCACTACAACCTGTGGTGGTGTAGTTATGAGGCTAAGAAATTGTGTATATATGTATACATACAGGTGCACTTTGTAGATTTACAATTACAGACTGTAGTTCATTTGTTTCTCTGTGTACTTTAACCTCCTTTCACTTGTTCTTCAGTGGTTAAGACCACAACAGAGCAGATATTTGGTTGGTGGATCATTCAGTGACACTAACGTGGTTGTGCTGTGTTAGTGTGTTATTGGTATTGAGTGGATAATCAGACATACTGGACTGAGAATAGTCCAATGACCAAAAAATATATAACCAACAGCTGTGCAGCAACAGATGAGCTGCTGTTTCTGACATTACATGAACAATGTATGTAATAGTAGAGACTGAGTTAACAAAGTGTTTATAATCTCCAGCAGCTCTGCTGTGTCTGATTCAGTCATACTAGTGCAGCACACTCTAATACACCACCACCATGTCAGTGTCACCACAGTGCTGATAAAGATCCAGCACCCAAGTAATCATTCATTCCAGAAGGATTGGGTCTTGAAAGGCCAGTTTAGTTCAAAAGAAGAAAAGCTGACCAAAAGACCAAACATTTAACCAGTCATCACAAGTATCTGTTCAAACATGGGAATTTCTCATATAGAGCAGCAGTCAGAAGTTTGGACACACCTTCTGGACATTCAGTGATTTTTCATGATGTAAAAATGTTCTACATTGTAGATTAATACTAAAGTAATCTAAACTATGAATAAACACATCTGTAATTATTTAGTAAACAAACAAGTAAACAAACCAGAATATGTTTATATTTTACATTCTTCACAGTAGGCACCTCTTGCTTAGATGCAGCTTTCTTGGAATTTTCTCAGTCAGCTTTGAGGTAGTCACTACAGGTGTGAACCTTCACTTATCTCACGATTCGATTACGATTATCATGTCAACGATTCGATATCACGTGGCATTATGATGCGTGACATGAATTTTTTGTATTATTTCATTTGGTTGGCAGGTTTTGCACACCGCATGTGTAGAGCTGGACGATATGGCCAAAAATGTTATCATGATAAATTTTTTGTATATTGATCAATCACAATATTAAATTTTCTAACACTGTCATAGATTTTAAATAACATCTTTCTAAAAACATCAGACTAAATACTTGAAATGTTATGATTTAAAATATTAAAATGTTTATTGCTAGAACATAATATACAGGAACACAGAAGTAAATTTACATTTTGATTCCCCTGCCCAGAAGAGGTAAAAATGTCTTAACAGTTTTTTAAATAACAAAATATACTACTGTGTCCTGCAGAGAAGTAGAAAACATAACAATGTAACACAATACATTATTATCAAGATAAAAAACATTCTTACTGCAAAGTTTTAAACCTTTAGAACTGTTAATGTACTGTAATTAACATATTAGCAAGCCTTTGCTCATTTCTCTGCTCACCTCACAGCTTTTTCTGCTTGTGCAAGCACTCTGTTTAACCCCGTTTTGGCTCACACATGCGCTTCTCCAACTGAGCATGCGGTTCAGTGTTAAGTCTGATAGTGAGCTGTATGATTAGGGTGTAACCGGTGGCGGCACTAATGAGGAAGATCTATCTATGATCTTTCTCCACCATTTTTGCTATTATGTATGCAGTGAATGACATCACGTTATAATCAATTATGGTCTGTAACTGCATCAATGCTGAATTGCCCACGGCGATCTCGATCTCGATGCATCAATTATATGATTGATTTCAGCACCTCTAGTAGTCACCTGGAATGGCTTTCAGTTAACAGCTGTGTCTTGTCAAGAGCTCATGACTTGCATTTCTTGCCTCTTAATATGTTTGAGACATCAGTTGTGTGTTTACTTTGAAGTAAAATCTAAAACATGTTTTGGTTTGTTTAACACTTTTAAGTTTACTACATGATTCATTATGTGTTCACTCAGAGTCTGGATGACTTCAGTGTTCATTTATAATGTAGGGGAAAACATTGAAGGAGAAGGTGTCCTAACTTTTGACTGGTACTGTATATTATAGGATCCGTGGAGCTGATATGGGCAATGAGTGTAGATACATTTTGTATTTTTTAATAGTTGGAACTCGTACATCTAGCTGAAGTTGTCATGTTGCATGTCATCTTCCCACACTCAGGAACGTGAACTGAAGCTGGCTGCTGATGCTGTGCTGTCTGAGGTGATGAAGAAACAGGCTGATTCTAAGCGAATGCTGGACATTCTCAAGGCTCTGGAAAAGCTAAGAAAACTCAGAAAAGATGCTGCATCCAGGAAAGGTGACCAGCGATGTTTTTTATTTTTATTTAAATGGAGAGATACATTAGTAGGACAATCTCCAGGACCAGGACTGAGAATTACTGGGCTAATGTAGAGTACCAATAAAGAACCATAAAAACATGCTATTTTTAACAGGAACCATTAAAGATATATTTCATCTCACAACATATTTGTAAATTGTTCAATGCATATATATTAACTTAAAAGTGTTAAACAAACCAAAACATGTTTTAGATTTGACTTCACAGTAGACACACAACTGATGTCTCAAACACATTAAGAGGACAAGAAATGCAAGTCATGAACTCTTGACCAGTCACAGCTGTTAACTGAAAGCCATTCCAGGTGACTACCTCATAAAGCTGACTGAGAAAATGCCAAGAAAGCTGCATCTAAACAAGAGGTGCCTACTGTGAAGAATGTAACATATAAACATGTTCTGGTTTGTTTACTTGTTTGTTTACTAAATAATTACAGATGTGTTTACTCATAGTTTAGATGCCTTTAGTATTAATCTACAATACAGAACATTTTTACATCATGATACATTACCTGATTTTATTTTAGACTAAACTTGACTGCACACTTGTTTAATATTACTATAATGAATATATAATTGTGAATGTATTGATGTAGGTATGATTGTAGCTTACATTTCTGAATGGGAGTTTTAGTTGGCAGTTTAAACATTTCTTGGTGTCCTAAAATAGGCTTCCTGTTTTCATCTTTTTTTTCTGGACAGGCATGTTTCCAGATAAAGAGAGCGATGAAGTGTTTGAGGGTCACCTGACACGTCTTAGGAGTTTGATCAAGAAGCGCATGGCTGTGTATGGAGCTGAAGAAAAAGCCCTGAGAGTCATGCTGGAGGGAGAGCAAGAGGAGGAGCGCAAACGAGAGCGGGAAAAGCGGCAAAAGAAAGAAAAGGAAAAGATGCTGCTTAAAAAACAAGAGATAGATACCATGCTGTTTGGAGGTAATTACAAAGTTGCTCTATTTAAACGTTGGAGATCATTTTTAGGTTTGAAACCGGTTCATTTGTTGTGCCTGTAGTGTTTTCTCAGGACACCAGACGGTGGCAGTGTTATCCTGTTTAATGTTGTTTTCATTACTGACTGATTCTTACTTGTTGTTGGAATGCTGTTTGTTTGCCTCACTGAGAGGCTTTTTGTACATCTGTGTTTGGCTTGGTTCTCAGATGCTTTATGTTTTCCTTCAGCTGAACTGCCTCTGGACCATCCACTTCAACCTTTCCAGGAATACTACACACAAGCAGAGCGTTCTCTGCCTGCTCTGATCCAAATAAGGTGAATAAATGGCCAATACTGTGGTGTTACCAACAGCATTTTACTTGCATGTTGCATCACAATCACCCACTGTGCAAAATGTTGTGTAGTTATGTATGTAATTGACACTGTTATCTGAGTTGAATGTTTTGGAAGCAGTTTTAAAGAAGTCTAAGAGGTTTCACATAATTGGTATACATAATGAAAATAGTTAAAAGGCCTCCGGAGATGTGTGATGTGTCTGGACTGCTGATTCAGATTATTATTAAGAATGAAGTTATAAATAAGTGTAAATAAGTTATTACCAGATATTTATCTGTACATGTCTTAAAGATTCCCTGATATCTGAAATATTACATTATGAAATATTGAACAGCAGGTATTTAAAATACAATTTGTGTAATTTATAATATTTAAAGCTAAATTATGTACTTTATTCTTGTGTAAAATAAAAAATATGACTAGTGGTATGTGTGAAATAACATTTTTTTATTGTCTTATTTTCTTCCTCACAGGCGAGAATGGGATCAGTTTTTGGTTCCCGTGGATCATCCAGATGGCACGTCAGTTCCTCAGGGCTGGGTTCTGCCAGATGCTCCATCAGATGACATTTGGGCCACTGCTCTGGAGAAGTGAGCCAGTCTACTGAACTGATCTGAACTGCTGAAACTCACTACTGAAAGCTTCTGACTCTCTGACTGAGTATATCAGTCAAAATTGATGGTCATTTTTTGTGGTGCAGCAGATACATGATGAACACATAGTAGATGAACTGAAAGCAGATGTTTTTTTCAAAATGAACACTAAATAACATGTCTAAAGCACTGCAGATTGAATCTTCTGCCAATATTTCACAAGAGGGCAGGAGTTGTTTCTCTTAGTGTTTTCAGTGAACACAGATTAACAAAGCTGTTCTAAGTGGATACATGTCTTAGGGTACGAAAGGCATTTATAAAACCTGTACACATGGTTGGTACATTGGTCAATTGACATTGCATATCAGTTTAAAAATACTGTCCATTAGGCGTTCATAAAAAATGTTTGCAGTTGTTTTTCGATGCTTATACATTATTTTGAGGTTCCTGTGTAGGTGGCCTTAATAAAAAGTTATCAGAAACACTGTTTTTCCAGACGTTTGCAGACTAATTAGTGAATTCAGCTACTTTGTCACCCGTTATGATACTATAGTTAATTGACAAAGATGTGGAAAAGCAAGTCAATTAGCACCAACACCAAACTAAGACTGATGAAAGCCTTGGTCTGACCAGTAGCTACATATGGATGTGAAGCCTGGACATTGAAGAAAGAGGAAGAAAAACGTATTCAGGCTTTTGAGAACAAGTGCATCAGGAAGTTGCTGAAGATCTCATGGATGAAGATGATGACCACTGAGCAAGTCTATGAGATGCTAGAACTCAAAAGGAGTTACTGATGCACGTTAAATCCCACAAGTTACGTTACTTTGGTCATGTGATGAGACAGCACATGAGAGCATTGAAGGAAGTGTTATGACTGGACTTGTGGAGGGAGTCAGAAGACGTGGAAGACCAAGAATAACCTGGATGGATAACATCAAGACACAGACTGGATTATCAGGTGCTAGCCTGCTACAAGCAACCAGAGACAGATGGCATTGGAGAGAAGTGACCCGTCAGGTTGTACAGGTTTCTCCAATAATGACCAATAGAATAGGAGTCTTTGTTTCAACTGTGCATGAGCCTAAGGTGACTATACTCTATGCCAAGTTTTGGCTAGAAGGGTATAGGGGTCCCCAGGATTGGTAAAGCATTGTCTTCTGGTGGTGGGCATAATTTGTGGGATTGTGGTGATCCAATTAGTATCTTTGAGATGAGTTGGAGTTTGTGATCCAGAATGAGTCATCCAACATCAGTGACTGACCTCACTAATTCTCTACTGGCTGAATGCCATCAAATCCTCACAGCAATCTTCTATGTTCTAGCATCTAGTGTAAAGTCTTCCCAGAAGAGTAGAGACTGTTACTACAGCAAAGAGGGACAAACTCTATTAATACCCTTGATAAGGAAGTCAGTGGTGAGCAGGTGGTTAATGGACATATTCTCCTGCTTGAGGTCATTTGATATGTAACAGACTGATTGACCAAATGATGCCATTAGGATCTCATCATGTCTTCCATTAGAGAGGCTGTTACTGCAACTGTTACTGTTACTTGTTGGTTAAAAGTGTGTAAGAAGGTGGTACAGAGTCAGGTGCGCTGCTGATGAGGAGGTGTTATGTCAGTGGATTAGTGGAGCAGGGAGTGTTCTCCATCTAAACACACGTGTCTGTTAGAGCCAAGATCAGCACAGCAACGACAACAAAAACATACACTCTGAGACCACACACACTCAGGAAACACAGGTAGGTCATACACAATGTGAATAGACTGTTTTGGAGCAATTTCTCATTAAGTAAATATTTGGTTGTGTTTATGCTTCTAGGATCTTCTGTAGTGAAAAAGTGAATTTAATGAACTTGATCCATTTATTTCTGTATTAATACAGAATAGTCTATCACAGCACAGCTGTTAAAATTTAAGTCAAATGAAAGACAATGTATTTGATGCAGTGTATTTTATTTTTCACTATGTAGTACTAAAAAAGTAGTAGTTAATAATAGAGGACCATTTTTAATTCTTTATTTGTTCTTTATTAAAAGCAGTATAATACAAATAAAATTTGAATATCGTGAAAAGTTCATTTGTGTTCATAATTTAATTCAAAAAGGCTAAACTGTTACATTTTATATTCATTATATATATATATATATATATATATATATATATATATATATATATATATATATATATATATATATATATATATATATATATAGCTCATGAAAATCTGAAAACCAAATATCTCCAATTCTTAAAATATTTAATGTAGAGTTTGAGTAATTTCCTATTCAAACAGTATCAACATTAAAAATAAAAAGCCTTGAAATCTGTCACTTTGTGTGAAGAATAGAAAAGATATGACTTACCTTTTTGAATTTTATGAATAATGAATGTCATTTTTGGAGATGCACTTGTATGTACAACCATAATGGCTCATGATTACTATGCTTAAATAGTTAATGCGATGAAAATCTTGAGAAAAGTAGTTCTATCCCTTACAAAATCATACTGTGGTGGTTCTCATGGTTGTATGATGGTATTATGGTAAAGCCATCATAGTTTTTGGGTCATTACAATCACTATCACAGTACTACAGCGGTAATTAACAAAAACACAGCTAGTTTTACTTCAGTAATCACTATTAGTAGTATTACATTTGGTAAACATTACTGTAGTAATGCCATTGCAGGTCTATGGTACAACCTTCATGGTAGCATCCAAAAACAATAGTTCTACCATGACGGTCCTTTTTCTTTATAAGGGATAGAACACCAAAATGGTTCCAACTGTTGTCAGGGGACTTGTGCTGAGTGTACACAGAGCTGATTCTTTAAGTTGTCATGGCTTTATGTATAACTTTTGCCTCCTTTTTGGGCTCGGAGCTTCATTACTTACAGTATAAATTTGTTCTTCAAGGTGGGCTCTGTTTGGCTGAGAGCTTTTTATGTAAGGCTTCTTAGAGGGCTTTTTGTTTGAGAAACAAGTTTAAGCACACTGCCAGGAAGTAATACCATTTGACAAGCTTTGTCTATAAAAGGTCTTGACGGTAAAGCAGGTGTTCTTATTTGTAATTCCCTCCAGATCCTGCATAACACGGCGGGTGAGTTGTGTTATGTATTCTAATTTGGTATCTAAAGGTAATAAATGATGATCAGACAGAAATGTGCTGCTACTTGAATAAATATTTGTGCAGGATTATGGACATTTACAAGCTGAGTATGAAGTATTTCTTCATCAAACATGTCTGTGTTCCCTTTGAAGTTTAAAATCTGAAGTACACAGTGTCCTGAGCACAGTACTCACTTATATACTGAGCTTTAACTCTTCAGAAAGCCTCTTAGCTGATCAGTTGTTGATTGCAGGTCCAGTCTGTGGCTGTATGGAACATGTTGGTTTATTTTTATCATCCTGAATGATCTACCAGACTGACTTATCTGTTCCAGTGTGTCACTCACGGGCCTGTGAACTAGACCACACTGCAGAGATTTGAATGCAAAAATCTCCCTCAGAGATGTGCTGAAGACAAACGCTGTCTGACTTCTTGAACTTTCCATTGTTCTGTCCTTCACAAGAAAGAAAACAACTTAAGAGCTTACCGAGCAGCTGGCAGCTAAGACCCAGACTTGGTTTTTAAAGTCTAGAACCATCTGCTTCGGCTAGTTTTGGAAGCAGGTCATCAGGCAGCCCAGCCTGAGCAGATTTCCCAAAATTCTGCCACAGGCTTAGTGACGATGCTCTGCACGGCTGCTTTGGTCAGCTGACTCTGCAGGTAGAAGTTAAAACAAATATGAACATTTTATGCAATTTTAATGAGCAAAATTTCCAATAAATAATATAATCAGTCAGTAACCTCTCTGTCTGAAATTAACCAGACTGCCGTAGTTTTAAACAGTGATTTTCTTACTGATTTGACTGTCATTGAACAGACTATTAGTTCTCATTATAGTTGCCGTATAACACTGCCCTTGTTACTCCTGTGTTCATTATAGAGGCGCATCCACTGCTCTGTACCACCCTCCACAGTCACCATTCCCCTGTTGCATCAGTGGCCTGTGGGGCACCACTGTTATGCCATTAAGAGGCACTCAATGTATGAGAAATCCATTGTCTGTACACCGTCACTACAGAAGCTCTGTGATGTTGCCACCCTTCACCTGGTGCCCCATTATCATGCCCTTTTGAACTTCACTCAAATCACATTTTTTGCCCATGATGATGGTTTTACCCTTTGCTACAACTGACTGGTGTGCTCACTTATTTATACCTGCAGTAAACACTGTCACATGACATCTGTCAAGTTCATTCCAAACTTTTTCTTATCTGAAAACATTTCAAAAAGTGTTATTTGAGGTGTGTTGATAGAATTTCTTCCACTGGCAAATCAGCCAGATTTAATTTCTAAATACCATCTTTGACCAAATATCAGCTAGCCTGGTATGTTGTTCTGTGGAACCTTAATACCAACAAGTTTGGACAAACTGATGATATATCACTCTAATGAACATGAAAACAAGTTCCAGGCATTAAAAAACAGTTTACTCACTGAGAAGTAAGCATTAAGTCATTAATAGTCATAGTCACAAAGTAACCTTAATAAACACTGATTTTATTGCTCATATGATGTCATTCAGATCCTGTAGGAACTAGGAACGCTCTCTCCAGCTCAGGTGCTGCTTCCTATAATATGAGAAGTGATGCCAGGCCTGTGTTGACAGACAGTGCAGAGAGTGGGTGTGTTGGAGTGTTTCAGGTGGTTTCTGTGAGACAGTCAGATGGCCAAGGCTCTGTAATCTCTAATCCCTAATCCCGTAGACATGTCCACTGTTGGGTCATAGAACAAACCAATATAGGAGGTTAACAGTGAAAAAGAGACGTAGGAGTTTTCAGAGAAACATTTCAGGGCTTTTATGATGTGGAACATGCAAAGTTTTAGGACATTTTCATCAAAGGGAAACAAAATGATGCACTGAATGTACTTAATTCAGATGTGTACGTAATTTCCACATCAGTCAAAAATATTACATCAACACAGCCGCGGCCAAACGTAAGTAAAGCACAAGACAAAACTGTTGACACAATACATTTTATTAATGTGGAAATGAAGTTCATATTTGGGTTTGTGGAATTCAGTGCATCCCTTATTTATAGAACAGGATGTTCAGGAACTCCACATCCTTTTTTGTACACTGAAAAAGTGATGCTTGATAGAACACAGATAAAATACATGCTCATGTCAAAATATTATGGCTACCCTTGGTGTGAAACTCACTCATGCCAGGACATCACAGATGCCATGTGACGAGGCTTGTTGCAGGTATAAATAAGTGAGCACACCAGTCAGAGTGTAAAACCATCGTTGTGGACATGATGTGACTGATGTCATAAAAGGCTTGATAATAGGGTACAGAGTGAAGCCTGTTGAGGGTAGCATCTCAGAAACCACTAACTTTGTGAGATATTCTAGAGCTGCTGTAGTGATGGTGTACTGAGAATGGACTTCTTGTACACTGATTGCCTGCCAATGGCATAACAGTTGTGCCCCCCATAACAGGCCACTTTATGCCTGAGGGGAATGGTGACTCTGGTGAGTCCTACCACAGTGTACCAGTTAACCTCTATAATGAACACAGGAGCAACAAGGAAAGCATCAGTGATCACCACTAAGCAAACACTGAGCCAAGGGTGATTGTTTTCATATTAGGAATTTGGTCGTAATATGATTTGACGGTATATAACCCAATCTGCAGTGCCACATCAAACAAGTAGAATCATAAAGTTCATTTGTGTTCATATTTTAATTCAAAAAGGTATGACATTTCAGGTCTTTTATTTATTTATTTATTGATCAGTTTGACTCATAAGGCTTCAGAATCAGAAATCCAGAATCTCAAATTTTATTAGAATATTTAATTTGGAGTCTGAGTAAATTGTTATTCAAAAATTATTAATCAACATTAACATATAAAAGACTCCAAATGTTATTTTACATCTAATGAATAAAAAATATGACATTTCTACCAAACACTAGACACTCAATAGTCACCTAAAATAGCCCAAATAGTTTTGGTAAGAATACAACAACAAAGCTTCTCTGAGATCACATTCAGCTCTTATTTAAGGTCTCACAGACTAGAACACAGCACAGATTAGTAAATCAGCACGTTTTAAGAAAACGGCAGGTCTGCACTCCTACTCTTGGCTTTATCCAGTGTTGTTTCAGTTCAAATCAGCAACTCGTGTCTCAGTAGATTCTTGAACCTGTAAAGCTTTTTTGATTTTTTTCAGTCACAGTAAGAATGACTTCCCTGGACGAGGTGCCCTTCAAAATCCCACTGGGCTCCCTAAAAGAGGTCAAAGAGGAGGTGGAACTCATCACAGCTCCAGAAATCACTGTACCAGACTACCTGAAGATCCTACAGGAATCAGAGGTTAGAGGAAGTACAACATTGTGCAGTTATGTCCAAAAGAGCTTCCTGTCAAAAGTTGCATCACATTAAACATGTGATTGCACACAGTAGAAACTTTATTTATTGATCATATTACAAAATCGGAGTCCTAGCAAGATTTGGGTGTGGAAATGCTTCACAGTGAAGAAAATAGTGATAGTAAATAAAGTACATAACATTATAAAACATGGCTTCTCATCACCACAACAAAAACAAAGGTTTAGCTATGCCACCTCAAAGGCTAAGACACAAATATGTCTGAAGTGTTTTCAGTTTCCAGCAAGTCTGATTGCTTAAGGGAGACTCAGGACTCGGTGCCATAACAGATTAGAAATACCATATTTAGATCTATCACTATGCACTGCCTGACATGTCAAAATGTTAAAGGCCAGTATCAATGTTCTTATGTTGATTGTCATGGTGGTTAACACACTCACCTCTCAGCACTGAGGTCTTGGGTTCAAGTCCCCATCTGGGTGGAGTTTCTATGTTCTCCCAAAACAGTCCAAAAACATGGAGGTCAGGTGAGTTGGGTACTCTAAATTTGTGTGTGTGGGTGTGTGTGTGTCCGACAGTGGATTGGAGCCCTGTCCTGGGCTTAGCTAGGATAGTGTGCAATGCCCTGCCCTGCTCCTGGTGAAGGAGTAGAGGACTCACAGCAATCATGATCAGGATTAAGTGGAAGATGATTAATGGGCAAACACTACAGGCCAAATTTTTGGAAGCAAATTTAGTTTTTCACAAGTCAAAGAAAGGAAAGAGTATTTTTTTTTTAACAAAGAACAAGATTATGACCTAACATGCAGCAATAGTGTTTAATTGTCAGTGTTAGGGTGACCAGATCTGAGGTGATGAAAAAGAGGACACCTTAGCGGGGGGAGGGGGAGGAGGAAGAGTTTGGGGCGTATAATGTATTACATGTTCAAATACATTTTTTTGTTGCTTGAACACAAATGTTATTATTATTAATTATGAATAAATATTGACAAATTATGATTTTTATTTTATTAATAATTACTAATTACTATTAATAATATACTAATAATAACTATTAAACATTATGAATAATACAAAAATAATATTAACCATTAATAAAATATTAACACATTATTACATATTATTTATAAATAATAAACTGTTAAAAGCATGTAGCATAAAATTATCACCCAGTCATTTTCAGTCAACTTCACTTCAGCTCATTATCACCAATGTTACACATATGTTTGGACTGTATGGTCAATAGATCTTATTTACACATAATTATACCTCATTTTTGAGTAAAAATAAGCATCAATTCTGAATTATTTTGATAATAGTTACACTTACAGGCTGACGTGACAGGCAGAACAAACGGTCTACATGTTAATAACTTACAGGTGAAAACGGACTGCAGGCCAAATTGCAGTCCAGAGTCCATTTGAGGGAGTGACAGCAGCGACGGCCAATCACATGTTAGCAAGAAACGGCAGAGCCAATCATGAGCTTGTGGCAGCCTAAAGGAACCCGGCTTGGATTTCAGATGGATTTCTATGGATTTCCATCTCACTCAAACGAACCAAACGGAATAGGAGGAAGGCGAGACTAGTTTGTGAACGAAACGCTTCTCGAGTACAACAAAATTCCGGACGAATGTGAAATTCAACCGGGCGTTCTTTTTAAGTCTCAAAAAGAGGACATGTCCGGGGAAAAGAGGACGTCTGGTCACCCTAGTCAGAGCTCAGCTTTATTTAGCTCCTCCTCATCCCCCTCTTCAGATTCTCCTGAAGCATGAACATCTCAAACATGTTACATTAGTTATGTGGAAATAGGCAATCAGAGTGTCATAACAGATTTATGATATTAGCACAGATACTTAGGCTGTGTCTGAAAGCCCATCTTGTAGGTAGATGCCTTGATCCACATTCTGTAAGCATTAATACACTGCCAATATGCCCACAGCTTTCTGCTAGCTCTTAGAGTATCTGTAACAGTAAAATGCGGTCTTTCAGATACAGCCATAATTTAATAATAATAATAATAATAATTTAAAAAAATAAAATAATAATAATAATAATTTAAAATAATAATAAAATAATAATAATAATAATAATAATTATAATTATTATTATTTATTATTATTATTATTATTATTATTATTATTATACATATTTATATTATAAATATATACAACAATTGTTAAAATAAATAAATAAATTAATTAATAATAATAATAATAATTATTATTATTATTATTATTATTATCATTATTTTAACAAATGGTGACAAAATATGTCAAATGTGTGTTAAATAAAGAAACTGTAAACAATAGCCGAAGTGCATTGTACAAATATAGCATTGTGTTGTTTGTTACATTGCAGCATTGAAAAAGTATTGATTGTTCATGCAACAGTGAAGACTGAAGAAGGCTGCACTACTGCACTGCAATACCAGTGGAACCATCTGCTTAGATTTCAATTATAGATGCCAATAAACATATTGTTCATCAAAATCACTGCTTGCTTCTGTACTAGTATCTTGTAAACAGTACCATGAAGTTTGGATTATGACTGGAAGAAAATCTTATGAAGTTGAGCACATTTCTTACACTAAATGATGTCATCCCACTACACTTTGACACTAATGATTACTCAGACGATGCTGCTCTTGGACTGTTCTCAGAACTTCTCAGATACTACATCCAAAGTAGCTGTGACCTCAATGTAGGTTCACTGTAATTGAACTAGAACATCTGCTGGCTCCAAGAGTTTGCTCTCCTAATGTAATTAGCACTAAGGACATCAGCAGCGTCATGGGAAAACAGATGGATCACTCATCTGTATAAGGGCAGGATGGCATCTCCATTATGCAGTTACTCCTTATGTGTTTAGTGATCGCTCTGCTGATACTGTAGGCTTAGAAGCCCACCACTATCATGATTGGCAACTCACAGTTGTTTAAATCTAATGGCTCCTCAGAACATAAGGTTCAAGTTCATATCACAAATACGAGACATTGTCCATAAAAAGCCTGGCTGGCTGGCTGGCTGACACTGTTGTTGACACTAGATAGCCTGTAGATCTGTTTGGCCAGCAGCACTTTAAGTTTAAATGGCTGCGTTAGATTAAGTGAAGGCTCTTAAAGGGAAAACAAACCTTTCATTGCCATTCCTTGAGTGGTGGCTGTTGTTATCTGATCAGAAATGAGCTCGCTCAAGCCTTTTATGGAAGTAGGTTTTGCTGCAGCTTGTTTCAGAACTCGCTCTTTTTTTGCCTTTGTCTCCAGATCCAACATTTCATACCTGCCTCTGAGCACATTTTTGCACAATATTATGTTAAAGCGGAATGAATGGGGTGAAAGTTATGTAATTTTTTTGACTTGGATCTGGTTTAGCATATGCATGACTCTTTAATTAAACCCTGTAATCCATCATAGTGATGAAAGAGAAAAAGAACTATAGTGTATGTCTGGTGGGATTTACCTCACATTACA
>BRDA01007673.1:0-11669 GCA_036984385.1 Crenuchus spilurus | reverse complement strand
ATTGTCTTCTGTAAGTGAAGATTACAGCCACATTATTCATATATAATCAGTTTTATTAGCCGTAATGTTTAGAGCACTTTTATCTGTTTAATCAGCAGTAATGTGCTTTCTGTTTACAATAGTAATAATACAATAGTGTTAAATCAACACTATTAGAGTTAAATTAACACTGAGAGTGTTACATTTTGACACCTTCAGTGTTAATTGAACTCTACTAGTGTTGATTTAACACTGGCAGATTTACTGTGTAGTAATGCAGTACATACTGTTATTACAGAATAGTCTTCCAGAACATTCTCACACTTCTACAACACACACTGAAACTCGGTGCACTTTCCCCGCAGAGAACAGTGTGATCACACCTCAGCACTTTACATCCACACCCAAACACACACACACACACACACACACACACACACACACACACACACACACACACACACACACACGCCTCATTTATCTTCCATGCTAACCCTACAGGGTTTATAATATAAAATGTTTAATGTCTAAAACAGATAATGTCTATAAAATGTTTAAATTAAAAAATGTTCTGACACTTCTGGTATTAAAGGCTGCTGGTTGATTCTCTGGCAGCACAATGACTGAACAGTATTCAGTACATGAGGCTTTGACCACATCTTTGACCAAAAAGTCAGGACAGGAGGACGAGTCAAGACATAAAGACTATACAGATTATGATCCAGATCAACAGAGAACAGATACAGAACAGTCTGGTGATGAGCAGGAGCCCCTGTTGGGGTATTTGTTACATTCCCATACAAGAATGGTCTTCAATGGTCTGTTTACTAAAAATCTCATCATGAAGACCCCAGGGGCCAACAAAGTATGACATTCTTTAGACTGATGACATTAAATGATCTTCACATGGTTCCTGTTTAAACAGGAAATCACACCGAGAACACAAAGGGTGTGATTTTGTGTCACTTCTGAAAAGTTGTTTAAAACAATTGTTCTTATTAAACTTTGAAACAAGATATTCTGTAATAAATACTACAGTTTGTTTAATCTGAGTATTTATTTTAGGCAAAATAATACTTATTTGATCCTTTTTTACTTAAAAAGCTCATTTATAATTTGTGGTCATAGGCCTATTGGCCTTAAATACTAAATAAAAGATTACAATTTGTATAATAATAATAATAATACAGTACACTGGGAATTCATGACTGAAGTGCCCATGAGCAAGGCACCTAACCCCCAACTGCTCCCCGGGTGCTGTGGATGTTCACTAGTGTGTGTGTGTGTTTCACTGCATGGATGAGCTAAATGTGGAGGTCACATTCCGTTGTATGCAAATCAAACTGAAATACTGAATGATTAATTATACATAATAGTGTGGTCAGTAGTGAATAACAAACAATAGAAAACATTAAATATACTCTACAGGAGGGTTAGATCATCTTTAAATTGGGTCTAATCACACTGTAACTGAGGTTAGGTTTAGTTTGGGTTTAGAGTCTGATCACACTATAACTGAGGTTAGGTTTAGTTTGGGTTTAGAGTCTGATCACACTATAACTGAGGTTAGGTTTAGGGTGGGTGTAAGGTCTGATGGTATTGTAATTTTGATTTGATTTACATTTTGTAACGAATGGCGGACAGGTGCAGGTTAGCGCTCCCCTAGGAGAGATGTAAGTGGTGGATAGGAATTAGCCCTGTCTTCAGTAGAGAACATACAGGAGACATCCAAGCAGGCAATGGAGGCCATTTATTTAGGCAAAGGAGCACCTACACTCCACTCATCACAATCCAGGATAACAGCAGCAGATAGAGCAGACAGGCTACAACCTAGAGGCACACACACACACACACACACACACACACACACAGTGTGCTTGTCTATCTTACTATCTCACTTACAGGATGCATGTGTCCCACCCCCAGGCACTTCAAGTGGCCCTTACAATTTGATTTAAGGTCTGATCACACTGTAATTTAGATTAAGTTTCGTTTGGGTTTAGAGTCTGATCACACTGTAATGTTTATGTGCAACAATCTTACACTTCACACATTACCAACAGGGGACCCTTTTCTTTTGTGTGCCAGTTTTATTTCAAGGTGCCGAGCCCTGAACATCTCCAGGCCCATCTTTTGGTCCCACAGGACCTGCTCCAAACTGAAGCTCGTCAATCAGCTCCATCAGTCTGCCAACAATGACAAAGTCACTGTGGCACAGACTGAGTACAAGCCTACCTGTTGTCTGCTGGACTATAAACAGGCATTTACTCTGTGCACTGTGTTTGGTAAAGAAGGCATGTACTCAGGAGTTAATAATAAAGCAGAAAACCCAGATTACTGCTCACATGCCTCAGTAGTTGTGATTAAATCTTCACTCTGATAGACCGGGGACCATATTTCAGACCTCAGGACAGCACAAAATTTAAAGGGCTCTACAATGTATTGTTTCAGTTTATTCAGTAATTTAAATAGTTCTTTAATGTCTACATCCATGGTGTGAAGAGAAGGAAGAGCTGCATGGTATGGAAGAGAAGTGTTAGAGGGAGGAGGGACCTTTGACGTTTGTCAGACCTCAGATGGGAACTGAAACTGTGCTATTTTGGGGCAGAGTCAGGGCTGTTAATAAACAGTTAACAGTCACATTTCTGTATGTGGGATTTGTGTTTGAAGGAGGAGAAAAACAGTGTTTGAGGTGCATTTTCAAGCACAGGACTTCTTATTGAACTACACCAACATACACACAGTTTAACATTGTAGGTCCCCTTTACCGTAAAGCCAGAAGTCAACAAAAACATGTTATAAGCCAGCATGTAATAAAAATGTATTTCCACAGTTAGCATGCTAAAGAAATCATGTGCCAACATCAACGTTACATATATTAACAGATTCTTGCTCCAAAATGTCCTTGTGATATGTTGCCATGATTGATGACTGGATCACTCCGCATGACTCACTGCAAAGTGTGTATGAACATGGGATTAAAACAATTGTCCAAGTTTTGGTTACTTTGTAATGGAAGAAGGGTGGTTTGAGGTTAGGCAGGCTCCAGTACTTGTTAATGAAAAAAGAGATCCCACATGTTAGTCCTGGAACCTCTGCAGCATCTCGCAGGTCTTTTTGGACAGAACCTCCTGAATCTTTTTGACCCTGCGTTCTGTTACAGGTCGTACATAACTGTGAGACAGTACCATGGCCATTCCATCTTGCACTTCACCCATTACCAGCAGGGGACTCTCTTCTTGCAGAGTAATGTTGGGGCATGGGCAAGTCCAGTCCATGTGTGTCAGTGTTACTTCAAGGTGCTGAGCCCTGAACATCTCTAGGCCCATCTTTTGGTCCCGCAGGACCTGCTCCAGACTGAATCGGGCAATGCCTGAGTCCAGCTCCTCAATCAGCTCTGTCAGCCTGCCAACAATGACAAAGTCACTGCGACACAGACTGGGAAGTAGCCTACCTCTTGGTCGACAGCTACGGCACTTCTGTGCCTTTGGCTGTGGGCACCTTGCCTCACATTCCACTTGAGAGTGGAAGTTGTTGTTGTTTCCTTGGCATCCACCATAGACAAAGGCTTGGCACTGCTTGGTGAAGGCATTATAAGCCCAGCGGGCTTCCCAGTTCCTGCATGGGCCCTGGACAGCTGGGAGAAAACATATGCCCAGTCCTTCCCTCTGGCATGCTGCCTGGCACTCCTCGTATGTCTCAAACCTGTTCCGCCCTCCTGGACATCCACCATGGCTAAAGGGCTGGCAGGATCCTTGAGATGTATTGTAGTGCCAGTCAAAATGAGTTTTGCCACAATTGCCACGTTCTACATCTGCCTGGCAGTCTGCAGGTGAGAAAGGCTTTCCTAAAGATCCCACTCCTGCTTCAAGCTCTTCATAGAAGTCATGTTCTGCACGAACAATTACAGAGAGAGGGTAATCTGCATGTAAAACTCCAACAGAGTTGCGGGCAATACAGGTATAGATACCTGTGTCAGAAACTTGAGCATTGTAAACCACCAACTGACCAATGTTTGTGATCACAACATTGCCATACATCTGGTCGGGACGCATGACCAGGTGTTCTTGATATTCTGACTGCTTCTTCCAGGTGACGTCTGGCTTAGGGTGACCAATGACATCACAGTGGAAGCTAACCGTGCCACCCAGGTACACGGCCTGGTGGTGAGGGTTAGAGTAGAGGGTGGGTGGGAAAGGGGCAGAGGAAGTAGGTGTGGCCTGGGAAGTGGTGCCTAAGGTAAGAGAGCTGGTAGGTGGAGCAGAAAGGTGATATCTGCAGGTGACCACAGACAAGGTAACACCTTGGATGCAAGCCTCAGCATCCATGTAGCAGCGATTGAAGTAGGTAAGGCCATCTGAAGCGCAGGTGAAGCTGGGTTCACTCTCACAGCGATCCTGACATTTACATACAGGCTGCCCCTCCCACACCTCACATACTGCCCCCTGCTGACTGCACAGGAACCCTACACAGCTAGCCACACTCACATTTGACACATTCACACCTGAATGTCCATCAGGAAGTACCGGAGAACCATCTGAAAACCGAGCTGCAACACAGCTGAGCAGGCCACATACGTTAGTGCAGCATTTTTCCAAATCAGCACAGTCCTGTAACAAAAACATAAACATGTCATATACATTTATATATTCATATATATTTATATTTAACATCCACACAAAAGTGCACACACACACACACACACAAACACACACACACACAACATATACCATACATCCAAACACAACTACTGTACTGGACCATAATGAAAAGGGGAAAAAACTACGGAATCACTGGTGAAAGAGTTCAACATTCAGAAGTCTGTAATAAGAGCGCTGCTGAGCTTCATGGAGTAGGACATGAGTTGTTAAGCTCCTGCCGATTTCTATTAAAATTGTTATTATTCTGCGCTGTTTAGTCATATATGTATTACTATTTAGCTCTGTAGTACTGTGTGTTGCTGAAAAGTAACTCTAGTTTTTAGTAATATGTCTGGAAAGGCTCCAAATACTCGCACTACCGTTCAAACACAACTGCGGCCCGGTCCTCGTGCTGGAACCGCGGCCTCGAATGAGCCTCAAACCAACACTTGAGGTCACTTCCACGCACTCTAAGATTGACATGGATGCTTTCAAACTTGAGTTACTGGACTCTCTGAGAACTGAGATTGAGGAGATTTTTTAAAAAGAGCTTCGGGAAACACTCTGAGAAACTTTGGCCACTATCCAACTCGATCTACAAACTGTGAAGGCACAACTTGCTAACGACAAAGCAGTTATCAATGCATCAATGTCCGAGAAGTCTGCAATAAGAGTAATGCTTGCTGTGTTGATTTGGTGGCTTTATCCTGATGATATTTTTGGTGAAAACGAAATGCTGGAGCTACCTGGACATTTAATCTTAGTAAGTGTCTGTTTTAGAAACTTCTTTCTTTTCTGATTTATAATTTAAATGTTTATTATATTTTTCATTTTCTAACTTGTATGATTTGTGGCACATGTTTTTTAAACAGCTTGTCCTTTAATTTATTAATTTTAAAGTCTTTTTCTAACATATCTAATGACTTAGTTGTTTACAGGACATGTGCTTTTTAACATGTTCTCTTGAGCTCCAAGGTTTAGGGAAGTCCATAGAACATGAAGAGCATAATAAATTATAAAACTGCATTAGCGGATCTGCTA
The DNA here is from genome assembly GCA_036984385.1 of Crenuchus spilurus. Lineage (NCBI taxonomy): Eukaryota > Metazoa > Chordata > Actinopteri > Characiformes > Crenuchidae > Crenuchus > Crenuchus spilurus. Next base: position 6,009 of record BRDA01007673.1, on the reverse strand, counting down.
GGTGCCACAGCTCAGGGGGCACTAGTCTGCTCTCAGGCTGGGTCTGTGGCTGGGGTGGAGCCGGACTCTCTGACAATAGTGACAGAGAGAAAGACAAACTGCTTTCTATCAGGGACAATGACAGTTACCCATCACACACCACCATCATGAAACAGAGTGGTGTGTTCAGTGTAAGACTGCGGTCACTGAACTGCTCAACAAACCCACTCCGGTCATCATTTGTTCCAACAGCCATCAGACTTTTTAACTCTGCTTTCTCGTGGCAGAGGGGGGAGGCCACAATGGACTGAGATCTTAATCTTTAGACAGTCTTTACGCTCATCATTACATACTCACTTCAGGGATATCTGGCTTTCAGGTGATATTTCAGGATGAACCTAAAATGTGTTTTGAGCTATACAGCTGAACTTAATGTGTCTGTCTCTAAACTTTTGACTGCACATGTCCAGCTGTTCAGTGTTTCAGGACTTTTTACACAACTTGCTTCTCTGACAAGCAGTTTAACAGCAAAATTCACATCAGCTGTTTGATCCATGAATCCACCAATAAACATCCTGCTTCAGTTATTTGTCATATCATATAGGCAATCATCCATCATACAACAGCAGTGAAATTCTTTGATGACTGCTCATTCACATTAGGAAAGGAATGGGTGAGGGTGGTAGTGGTGGTTGGCGTGGGCATGTTAACAACAGAATATAATATATAAAAAATATAAAAAATTAAATGAGACATAAAGTAGACAATAAAGAACAATAGAGAACTAATCTCTTGTGCAATATGCAGATAACTGTGCAAAAGGATGTGTAAAACATAATTAAACAGTATACAGATGACCCTAAAACATAATTAAACAGTATAACTAGCATAACTAACAGTATAAGCTTCCAGTACGGCTCGGCTTGACCCGCCATCCTTCAAGACACGTGGAAGACTGGCATCAAGACTCTTCTCTGTCCTGGCACCCAGGTGGTGAAGAAACTCCCACTGACTGTTCAAACAGCAGAGTCCCTCACAGTCTTCACACACAGACTGAAGAGCATCTCTTTGTGGAGCACTTAAGCAGCACTAGTTTAAACTCTTATTGTAATGCTGTAAAGCTCTTATATTGTGTATAATTGTGTATCTTTACTTCTTTCTAGGTATTAGTGATGGTTTAGTTCTAACAGTGTCTGAACTGAAGACTAGTTTGGACTCTAATCTGTCAGTACTAGCTGAGATAATTCTCTTAATGGAGACAAAACACTGTTGTACATTACTCTGGATAAGAGTGTCTGCTAAATGCTGTAAATGTAAATGTTACAGATCAGACCTGCACTACAATCAGGAGGAATTTTGGACAATTTCTCTTCACATAACTGTTTCAGTTCAGCAATATTCTCTGGATGTCTGGTGTGAATCACTCTCTTGAGGTCATGCCACAGCAGCTCAAATGGATTGAGCTCAGGACTCTGACTGGGCCACTCCAGAAGGCTTATTTTCTTCTGCTGAAGCCGTTCTGTTGTTGATTTACTTCTATTTGCATCTGGCTCAGGACGGCTTGCCATCATTGAAGGAAAATTAATTGTGAATTACACCAGAGAATTCTAAAGAAAATGTCAGGACGAGTCGTTTAAAGAACAGTTTAAAAAACGTCAAAGAACGTTTAAAGAACAGTTACAGTTATGCTGTAAAGGGGGGTCATACCAGATACTGAAAGCAAAGGTTCACATACTTTTGTCTCTCACAAATATGTCATACTGGATCATTTTCCTCAATAAATAAATGAGCAAGTCTAATAATAATAATAATAATAATAATAATAATAATAATAAGTTCCATTTATATAGCGCCTTTCAAGGAACCCAAGGACGCTTTACATAGAGATGAAATACAGTAGGTAAACAAAAACAAAAATAAAACAAACAACAAAAAATGGAAAACGTGGAGTTTTGAAAGTGCTTAAGGATAATATTTGTGTCTCATTTATTTAACTGGGTTCTCTTTGTCTACTTTTAGGACTTGTGTGAACATCTGATGATGTTTTAGGTCACATTTATGCAGAAATACAAAGGGTTCACAAAAATGTAAACACCACTGTATATGTGTGTAGTGTGTGTAGAATGTGTATGGAGTGTGTATAGTGTGTGTGTATATAGTATATGCATGTGTAATATGTGTAGGCAGAGTGTGGAGTGTGTACAGTGTATCGTGCATGTGGGGTGTGTATAATGTTTGGGTGTGTATATAGTGTACGTGTGTTATGAGTAGACTATATATTGTTTCTGTGAGTGGGTGAATATGTAGTATGTAGAGTATGTATAGTGTAGGTATAGTGTGTGTATACCTAATGTGTGTGTATATAGTGTGTGTATGTGTGTGTATAGTGTCTGCGTATATGTGTACAGTGTGTATAGTGTGTATAGTGTGTGTGTATATATGTGTGTATGCATGCGTTTAGTGTGTATATATGTATAGAGTGTGTATGTATATAGAGTATGTGTAGTGTGTGTATAGTGTCTGTAGAGTGTGTGTGTATATAGTGTGTGAATAGTATCTGTATAGTGTGTGTGTAGTGTGTGTGTAGTGTGTGTATAGTGTCTGTATAGAGTGTCTGTATAGTGTGTGTGTATGTAGTGTGTGAATAGTATGTGTATAGAGTATGTGTGTGTGTGTTTATATAGTATGTGTGTGTGTGTGTGTGTGTGTGTGTGTGTGTATAGTATCTGTATAGTGTGTGTAAGTGTGTGCGTGTGTGCATATAGTATCTGTGTAGTGTGTGTGTGTGTGTATGTGTGTGTGGATAGTATCTGTATAGAGTGTGTATGTGTGTCACCTGGTCAGTTTCACACTCTCTCTCACACGTGCTCTGAGCGTCCACCCACAGGTTGGAGTTGAGCTGATTCGGACACACTCCGTCGTGCAGACCGAGCGCGGCTCCAGCACCAAGCAGCAGACAGAGCGCCACACAGCCGAGCGGCATCTTCTCATACAGCTAGAGTGACGTCCTGAGAGAGAGAGCGAGAGTGAGAGCGAGAGAGAGAGAGAGAGAGAGAGAGAGATAGATAGACAGAGACAGAGAGAGAGAGACAGAGAGAGACAGAGAGAGAGAGAGAGACAGAGACACAGAGAGTGAGAGAGAGAGAGACAGACAGACAGAGAGAGAGAGAGAGAGAGACAGACAGACAGACAGACAGAGAGAGACAGACAGACAGACAGACAGACAGACAGACAGACAGACAGACAGAGAGAGAGAGAGAGAGAGACAGACAGACAGACAGACAGACAGACAGACAGACAGACAGAGAGAGAGAGAGAGAGAGAGACAGACAGACAGACAGAGAAAGAGAGACAGACAGACAGACAGAGAAAGAGAGACAGACAGACAGACACAGAGAGAGAGAGAGAGAGAGAGAGAGAGAGAGAGAGAGAGAGAGAGAGAGAGAGAGAGAGGCAGGCAGAGAGTAAAGACCGACTTATTTTCTCCTTTGAAGTCCGAGCGCCAGTCTGTCTCTATGGCGACAGACCACCTCCCAGACGTTGCGTGTTAACGGTCTGTCCGGGCTCGAGCCAGCAATAATAACAACAACAACTGTGTAAACATCCTCTGTTGTGTATTTGTGTAGACAGATCAAAGAGCGGTCTCACACTCTACTTAAGTCTGAATGGCGCTATTTGTTTATTTATTTCCCCCGCCCGTTTTATGACAAACTCCGCCCACAGCGCGCTCTGATTGGCTAAAAGTTCGGAATCTCTCTCTCTCTTTCTCTCTCTCGTTGAAAACGCACAAAGAGAACCCCTGACAGACCTTGGCTTTTGAACTTTTTGCTGATAAGTCTGTCTTGATCGACCTTTCTTGTTTTTTTGAGAAATCCTCTGCCCATCTTTGCTCCTCTGAGGTTCTGCCTCCACCATGCTTCACACAGTACACTATTATCAGCCCTTTTGGACACCAGTCACATCACATCTTTTGTCCATGATGATGGTTTACACTCTGCTACAACTGACTGGTGTGCCGACTTATTTATACCTGCAGTAAAACCTGTCACATGACAACACATGATTGTATATATAAATGTGTTCAATTTAATACAGAAATATACACTTAAATGTCATATAGATGTGGATCTTGTTTATTTGTATTCATACACCTTAACACCTTAACAACAGTGAGATCCCCATACGCCTACTGTGGGTGTCGTGAAGGGCAATTTAATATTGTGATCTTATAAAATCATCTGCCTGTGCTGTATAAATAAATACAGAGAGAATGCTGTCATCGTTAATTTATACACTGATCTGCTTCTTTCTCATTAACTTTACTAATGATAGTAATTCATTATTATTCATTATTGTATGAATTGTTTATTAATACTAATAATTTCCTAATAAAACTTTACTGCTCATAACATGCTAGTTTTTGAGTGTGCAGGCTGCTCTGTATGCAAAGCCCTCTGGGAATGTGTGAGAGTATCTCAGCAGCCCAGGACCTTTATACTCACACACTGACCCCTGACCACCCCAATGACTTTTACCCCCAGTGTATTGAACCTGGGGGGGAAGGGGGTGAGCATGACATCTGTCCGAACAAAAGCCCCAACTGACCCTCTAAAACCACCTCTTTATTGGACTGGAGTATAAAATAACACCACAAACCAAGTTCACACCAAGTCTAATTATTTTTACCAGCAAATCCACTTCATATGATACTTTACTATTACACAGCACATAATACGATACATCAATACATTAATAGCCAAATAAACACATATCCTACTTTTGTCTTATGTTGTATTTCTCCAGAGCTTCACATATTCACGATCATTTTACAATGTCACATTGTTACTGCACCTTTAAGACATGATACATAAATGCACTCTGTTCTGATTGGCTAAGCTTTAACCAAACTGCAGTTCACACACACACACACATACACACATGGTAAATGGATGTTTAGTGACATGGTGTCATCTGGTCTCTACAGTCAGATCATATCTGCACATATAGCCTTACCAAAGAGTCTGATGACTTTGCGGTTATCAGTGTAGGATTCAGAAATAATTGATCATTAATTAATATCATGAGAAAGTTCGTTAATGTTCATAGTTTAATTTAAAAGGTAAAGAAACATTTTTATATTCATTACACAAAGTGGCATTTAAAGGGTTTTTTGTATTAACATTGATCAGTACAGCTTATAGCTCATAAAAATCAGACACTCAGAATCGACGTCAAGTGAAGAATATTTCATTTGGTGTTTGAGTAAATTACTATTCAAACAAATATGAACTTTTACAACATTCTAATTTTGGGAGATGTGTTATTAATAAACGTTTAAAATAAAACAAACTAAAGAAATCATGTTGATGTATTCTGTCAAAAACTGGCTGAGGAGACTGAATTATAGTACAAACAGGTGGTTTTATTACATTACATTACATTACATTGCATTTAGTGGATGCTTTTATCCAAAGCAACTTACAATAGTGGGAAAGTACAAATGCAAAAAATACTAAAGTTAAATAATTAACATTTCGATATCGAATACTGAGTGCATATCAGTACTCATGGGGAGTATTTGGGATCACTAGAGCAGGTGCTCTTTGTAGGAGTTTCTTGAAACCAGTGAGGGACACCTCTGCTCTAGTGGCGGTAGGCAGCTTGTTCCACCATCTGGGAACTACTGAGGAGAACAGTCTGGATTGCTTTGTGTGAATGTTAGGCAAAGCAAGGCGACGTTCAGTGGAGGAGCACAGCAACCGGGCTGGAACATAAGCTTTTAGGAGCGAGTGCAGATAAGAGGGAACCTGCTCTGTCATCACCTTATAGGCGATCGTGCAGGCTTTGTGTTTGATCCGGGCATCAATCGGAAGGCAGTGAAGATCAATGAGCAGTGGAGTGACATGTGCCCGTTTTGGAAATTTAAAAACCAGATGTGCTGCTGCATTCTGGACCATCTGTAGTGGTTTAATAGTGCAGGCTGGGAGGCCTGTTAGCACAGCATTGCAGTAATCGAGGCATGAGATAACC
>BRDA01007672.1:55684-79252 GCA_036984385.1 Crenuchus spilurus | reverse complement strand
CAAACAGGAATGCCACTGTCAAGGAAATAACAGAATGGGCTTAGGAATACTTCCAGAAAGCATTGTCAGTGAACACAATCCACCGTGCCATCTGCTGTTACCAGCTGAAACTCTACAGTGCAAAGAGGAAGCCATTTCTAAACAAGCTCCACAAGCTCAGACGTTTGCACTGGGCCAGGGGTCTTGCATGTCTGGAAATGCACCATTAATGCAGAGAACTATGTTCAGGTTCTAGAACAACATATGTTCCCATCTAGACATCATCTGTTTCAGAGAACACCCTGCATTTTTCAACAAGATAATGCCAGACCACATTCTGCAGCAATCACAACATCATGGCTACGAAGGAGAAGGATCCGGGTACTGAAATGGCCAGCCTGCAGTCCAGATCTTTCACCTATAGAGAACAGAGCGACAAAGAAGGCCCAAGACGATTGAACAGTTAGAGGCCTGTATTAGATATGAATGGGAGAGCATTCCTATTTCTAAACTTGAGAAACTGGTCTCCTCTGTCCCCAGATGTCTGTTGAGTGTTGTAAGAAGAAGGGGGGATGCCACACAGTGGTAAAAATGGCCATCTAACAATGAGTAGAGGTTAGGAGCCATTAGTACTTATATATGAAACTTAGTTTGATTATATACTCTTCACTGCCTGGTTCATAATATCCACATGGAAGCTATTTACAAAAACACTCAATGGCCACTTTATTAGGTACACGAATGGAACTTCTTTTGCTTTCACAACTGTATTTATTTATTTAGTGTCAGAGGAGCTCAGGTGTGAACTTGTGTGCCTATACATTAGAACATCTGCTGAACCCACTGATACAGTAATGGCTGGTCTTCCTATGCGAGCCATCAGGTCCAAAATGCAGCTGCTAGGCTGGTCTTCAATCAGCCCAAGTTCTCTCATGGCACTCCACTACTACGTTCAGTTTACTGACTTCCTGTAGCTGCTCGCAACAGTTTCAAAACCAGAGGTGGTTCTAGGGCCGGGCCTGGTCTTATATCCAACCCAGAACTGATCGACCAATCAATCTCTCTGTTGAACACTTAAGCGAGTTTAAAACACTTATTGAAACATACTGAAATGCTCTTATATTGAGTATAATTGTGTATATTTCCTTCTTTCTAGGTATTAGTAATGGTTTTGTTTTGACAGTGTCTGATCTGAAGAGTGGTCTCAACTTTAACCTGTCTGTATTAGCTGAGATGATTCTCTTAATGGAAACAGAGCACTGTTGTATGTCACTCTAAGAGTGTATGCCAAATGCTGGAAATGTAAATATAAATATGTTTCAGCCTGGATAACCAATCACAACAGAGATAATCTGCATATTTTAGCATTAAAGGTCTTTGATTTAAAGGTTAAAGATGGTTAAAAATAATCATATTAAAATGAATGACAGCTGTTTTGTAGATAAATCAACACTGATGTTAGGAATGATGATTTGCCACTCCTCAAGTATACAGGATGCAGTGCTAATATGTGGCCACTAGATGATGGTAAATTAGCTGAGAAATTTGTCTGATGGGAGACTCATTCTTAGCTTGTATGAGTGAGTTTGACTCAACAGGGTGAAATAATTCCCAAAATATCTCTTAACTGAGCATGATCTTCTTTACACTCCCAACTGCCAGCAGCCACATACAAAGCACTGTGGTCAACTTCATTATCAGTGTTGATGCAAAGCAAACATATTTACATGTATTTGTTATAATATGTGTCAAAATTTAAATACATTTTCATTTCTTATTGACATGTATGCAAATTTCAAAGCTGATACTTATTTAGTATTTTGTTATTTAGTATACATACCTATGTGCATACAGTTCAGTATTATACATCAAAATATAGAGTCATAATAATAATAATAATATGTGCATATTATCTGTATGTGTATACTATATACTATATGTACATACAATGAACTGTATATCTGCATATAATACACTATATTTAATGTATGTGTATATAATAGATTTAGAATAAACTTTTTGCCAATGTGATTGCAGACAACGAAATTTGACCTTGTTGGGGGTTAGGTGCCCTCCCTCGAAGGCCTGCCTGGGAATGTATCATAATTATATAAACATACTTTATACTCTAAGTACATGCAATATATTGTGTATTTACATACTGTATGTATAGACATTACACTGTAAATGCACATGCAATATACTGTATGTAGATATATGCTGTAAATGTACATGTAATATACTGTATTTACAGACATGATACTGTAATTGTACATGTAATATACTGTATGTAGACATACTGTAAATGCACATGTAATATACTGTATGTACAGACATTATACTGTAAATGTACATGTAATATACTGTATGTGCAGACATTATACTGTAATTGTACATGTAATATACTGTATGTAGACATACTGTAAATGCACATGTAATATACTGTATGTAAACATTGTACTGTAAATGTACATGTAATATACTGTATGTGCAGACATTATACTGTAAATGTACATGTAATAAACTGTATGTACAGATGTTATACTGTAAATGCACATGTAATATACTGTATGTACAGACGTTATACTGTAAATGTACATGTAATATACTGTATGTGCAGACATTATACTGTAAATGTACATGTAATAAACTGTATGTACAGACGTTATACTGTAAATGCACATGTAATATACTGTATGTACACAATTGCTGTAAATGTACATGCAATATACTATATGTATAGATATGCTGTAAATGTACATGTAATATACTGTATGTACACATATGCTGTACATGTACATGGAATATACTGTATGTAGATATATGCTGTAAATGTACATGTAATATACTGTAATATATATATCTACATACATATATATATCTACATGTAATATATATCTACATACATATATGTACAGTAAAGTTCTCATGTTTATAGTGAGTGTGTGGCTGTACTGAATGGTGTGTTAAATGGCTGTTGGGTCTCAGCCAGTCAGCCCAGCCTCACTGCTACGCAACAGTGTTGTTTACATGGCTTGTATACTGATACAGCTATGATATAAGCCTGGCTAACAAAGTTAGCCAAGAGTCAATTAAGCCTGATGACGGGCTGAGACAGATCCCATGATAGTCTTAGTGCTGAACAGCCCTGTAGCACGCTATCCCAAATGCCCTTATCCTTATTGACAGCTGGAAGCCAGACAAATGCTGTCACTTCCTGTCACTGGGGCATTGTTAGTAGGTCATTGATCCATATGGACATCTAGAAAATAGCCCCAAAAGGAGGGTACATAACCCTTTGTGCTGCAGATTTATTAATAAGAAGCTACTATAAAGTATTAAGTAACTACTATGAAATGAATATAAGATATGAGAGTCAGAAACACTGTAGCCACCCACAGTATATTGTCTTGTTTTCACCATATACTGTAAATAATCCAGGTTAGGGCAACTAATGTTACATGTATGGTTTTACATAGTACCAAAAATGGTTCTATGACTACATAAAAGGGTTAATAGAACTATAAATAAAGTGTAGAAAGAAAAATAATCCATGAATTAGTTTTAAAAAGCAACACCTACACTGTCTTAAAAAGGCTGGTTCTTCAAGACATTGGTTCTGCATAGAACTACATTCACACATTGATGGGTATTTTCTTGAGGCACAGACTCCAAGGTGTCTGAAGTCCAGTGTGCCGTTTCTGCAGTCTGTGATGGTTTGAAGTGCTTGTGCTGGTCCGCTGTGTTTTATCAAGTCCAAAGTCAGCACAGCCGATCACTTCGTGCTTTCATCTGTTGACAAACTTTATGGAGATATTATGGAGTACATTGAACCCTGTACTGATACAGCCTCACTGATCACACTGCTAGTGAAAACACTGTGGTGGGGCTTCAGTACATTATCACTTGATCGTAGTTGTTATGTGGTTTCCATGTTGTTTGCATGTAAGCATGAACTGTATCAGTGTGTCTGATGTCTATCAGGCAAACTCCAGCCTGCAGTCAAAGTTAACTGACTTTACTAGAGACACACTCACTGGCCATGACATTAGGTACATCTAGCTTGTATCTACTCTCATTGACCTTTTTAGCTCCACTGACCATATAGGCGCACAGGACCACCACAGAGCAGGTGGATCATTCCTAGTGACACTGACGTGGTGGTGGTGTGTTAGTGTGTATCAGAGCTGACACCTCAGTGTCACTGCTGGAGTAAAAATAGTGCACCAAGCAGGCAACAGTGTCACCAGAGAAGGACTAGAGGACCAACTAGATCATCTACAAGCGAACCATCAATGTAAGTGTGTCTAATAGAGTGGCCAGTGAGTGGACACAGTGTTTAAAACCTCCAGCAGTTCGGACACTAACACACTACCACCACATCATTGTCACTGAGAATGATCCAACTGCTCTGTGGGGGTCCTGATTATTGAAAAACAGGGTGACTAGAACTACAAAGTGCACCTACATGGTCAGTGAGGCTAAAATGGAAAATCAGTATAGATAATAGGTGTGTGTAGATAATAAAGTGTCCAGTGAGTGTATAATAAAGCACATTCTTTATTAAATGTGTTCAAAGCATTACGATACTCTTCAGTAGTCTGAATGATATTTGTTGGTGTTCATATGTAAGATGATAAACATGGTCTGGAACAGTGTTTAGCTCTGTCCCTCAGGCTCTACTACAGCACAGTAGGTCGTTGTTTAATTAATTAAGTTGCCTGAGAGGGCTGGCTGTTCTTTCATTCTCAGCCTCTCTGGGTCAGATAGTGTATCTGTGAGCCTGCAAAGCCTCCTCACTCACACACGTGAAAGGAATAGTTTAGACAAACGAAGTCACACACCTAAATGTCATTGATCAGCCAAGACATGCTTGGTGTCTGATACTGACACCAAGTGTAGTATCACAATACCCAACACCAAGATGCATGAACTTCAGTCCATGCCTATAGATAACAGTGTATCACACAGTAGCAGAAACCACTTAATCAATACTATTAGAGATGACTGATGCAAGTGTTGGTGCTGGTGCAAGAATATAGAAACAAGTTGCAGACACCGAATGTGTCCCGACTCACTGGCGACATTTGAAGTAAGAGGAAAATTGTGCAAATGTGATAATTTGCTGAACTGTCACTTTAAAGCCAACATGTTCTGTGTTGGCCTTCATGCAGATTACAGCCTCACAGCAGATGCTCTGGTCAGATTAACACACAGTGTGCCAACTCGAGCCACCCCACCTCTTCTAGGCACACACACCACGAGGTTAAACACTCTCAAGGCTGTTGAGTCATCAGTCCTTTGTTTTATAGCTGTTACATCGACTGACCTTGATAACAATCTGGTTATTGCTCAGCATTAGTGATTAACTAACCATTTCACTAAAACTCTGACTTATTTAGTACTATACTGCCTTATATTTATCAGAAATGTGTATCTGGTCCTGTCCAGTCCTGCTGATACCTCCTATGCATTGACAAGACATGTCAGGGTCTGGTTAGTATTAGAAAGGCTTGAGTGTTGGTAGACAACAGGAGGAGCTACACCTCAGCATCCGTCTGAGACACTATAGCAATCATGTGTGATACCATAGCAACTGCCTAGCAACCACCTAGCAACACTCTAGTAACCACTAAGCAACATCACGGAAGCTGCCTGAAATACCATAGAAATATCCTTGCCATACTCTAACGCTCATCTTAGCAACACAATTGCAACTAGCATGCAATCACTTAGGCAACTTCATAGCAACCATAGGATACCACAGCAACTTAGTCACCACCTAGCAGATTCATAGCAACCACCTAACTACCACTTAGCAACACCCTAACAACAAAGTGAGATACAAAAGCAAGCACCTATCAAGACCATAACAACCACCTATCTACCTCTTAGCAACACCATAGCAACCACTTGGAATATCATAGCAACCACTTTGCAACACCAAACAACCACCTATCAAAAACATAGCAACCAATGAGCAACCACCTAGCAACTTCACCTTGCTATCTCTTAGCAACACCATAACAATTGCCTGGGATATCTTAGCAACCACCTAGCAACTTCATAGCAACCAGTAGGCAAAAATATTGACCCCATAGCAACAGCCTACCAACTGCCTGTAAGTTTGAACCACTTGATGATTGATTGGCTCCACAATCATTTTATGTTTCCTTCAGAAAATTCATTTTTCCAGTGTGTTATTGTTAGTTGCTTTTTGTATGGGTTATTATTATTATAACTAGCTAAATAAAGCTCAATTGTCAGCGATGCTTACACTTGCTGTCCCTGAGCCAGACTACAGCCTGCAAAGGCTCTCAATGAAGGAGAACTCCATTCTTTAGGCCACTTTTAACCACAGAAGATCTAAAACAGTTTCTTGTGTTATTGCTGTACTTGGAGAGTCCCTGAATGTTGCAACTGTCCTGTAAAACAGCCAAGAACTACATCACAGCAGTAAGAGATGAGGCTCGTTTAGAGGTGACCTACAGGAAAATAAAACCACTTGCTGATGTTGAGTCAAGTGACTATATACAGTGTCATAAGGAAAAGCACATTACACAATTTCCCCAGGACTCAGACTTCCTCCTGTTCAGCTGCTGCTCATAAATTAGCCCAGCTTTCACAAAATCTACCCCAAAATTAATGTAGAACATAAAACTCTAAATTAATTAACAGGCATTCAGCTAAAAAATGTGCATAAAAGCAAATGATTTCACTCAAAATGTTTTTCAGTTTGCTATTAAACATAGTTATGCATGCATTTTTTAACCATATTATGACGACTTACCTAATAGTGGGAATAACCACCCTTGGCTTGGTGGTTATTCCCGCTGTTCATTATAGAGGTTAACTGGTCCACTGGTGGCTCTGTACCACTCGTTGGAGTCATTGTTTGCCTCTGGCACTGTTATGCCATTGAGAGGGACTCAATGGATGAGAAGTCCAAGTACCATCTCTGGATAACCTATTGACACCATGCATAAAGCCAGGTGTTGGCTAGAGGGATATAAAGTCCCCCAGCCTTGTGGAACTGTGTTCCCTGCTCCATCTAGTACTTTTGGGATGAGGTGGTGGAGTTGGGGATGAGGTGGTGGTGATCAATGGCAGAGTGCAATCAAATCCTCATGATAATCACTTTGTCTGACATATAAGAACAATGTTTAAGTCTTCAGAACTGCACAGAATACTGCTCTAGAATGTGAAGCTAGGCTTCTGTGCTCCACGCGGTCATCTATGTGTCAGATTAAACCTGATAGGTGTGACAGCAGCAGGTGACTCAGAGCTAGTACACCTCCCCGAACGGCTCTGTTATCCTCACTGAATGTGAGCCAGAGCTCAGTGTCATCTTGAGGCACCGTAAACCGATGACTGACATGATATCTGACATGCACACTAGGTGGACTTGGTAATGCCATGTGGGTTGGGTAACTGAGAAATTCACATCCTTTTTGTGTTTGGTGCCTTTACCAGTCAGATGTTGGGTGGTGACTCAGCAACTGAAACCATGTAAGTAGGACAATTCTCCTTTAATGTATATAGAAATGGCCTGTATCATTAAAAATATAAAATCACTGTCTATATAATAACTGCTCAGCAGGTTTGAACATGTTACATCAGTTCATTTATGGCTGCCTTGCAACAAAAAATGGCTTTCACAGTTATAATTTGCACAGAAGAGCAGCTGTGATTCGATCTACAAACTGTGGATGATACTGTTAAAAAGGTGAAAGGTTTTTTTTTTTTTTTTTTTTTTAAGTCATTACTGGTAACGAGATAAGGATTCATCCCTACAAGTAACATCCTTAATCAGGCAAGAAAAGTTAAAAAGTCAAACATCTGCTGCTGACAGAAGCCATAAGAGTATGGAGACTCACGTCTAATGAAGAGGTGAAGATAGTGGTGCATTTGTGGCTCACAGCTCAGCCAAAATGTTTTAAACAGGGAAAACCAAAGCTTGTTGATAGATGTTCTCTTTTACAATCTTAACATGCTGATAATCAGATTTATTTATACTCACATTATGGAATAGGTTAGTAGTTCATACTCAGGTCCTAGCTGTCATGATGCCTCCTTATTTTGCTCATTATGTCATTACAATTCTATTTTGCCAATTACCCAGAAGACTATAATATGCAAATCAAACATCTAACCACATTTTATTCTGTCAGGGCATGTGAAACTATGTGAAACATTACTTTTTCAGCCAAGCTGGTGAAGTAATACAAGAAAATGTCATGAAGTCCCTGGATTCACTGGAAAATAAGGGTTGGGTTAATGCCTACAGCCATGGCATGGCAACCTTTTCACATGTACATAAGCCATCTATATGCTGTCATATATTTTATATATGCACATGAAGTGACATATTCCAAACCTTGTTTTTAATGTTGATCAGTATGACTTATAACTCAAATTATATGTGACTGAGGTTGAGTAAATGACTTTAAATAGTATAAATGTGTATATCTCAGAGTAGCAATTGCCTAATAGCAGCAACATTCCTAATATCAACACTCCTGAACCAGTGACAATGTCAGAAATGTCTTACCTGGATTAAGGAGAACAAGAACTGGGCCAAAGCTGGTCCTCTTTTTTCATTTGTAAATCAACTCTTGGAGTTTGAGAGACACAGAATCCAAGGTGTTTGAAATCAAGTGTGCAGTTTCTGCAGTCTGTGATGGTTTGAGGTGCTGGTGTTGGTCCACTGTGTTTAGTCCAAAGTCAACACAGCCCAGATTTTAAAGCACTTCATGCTTCCATCTGCTTACAAGCTTTATGGAGATGCCCAGCAGCTGCCCACAGTGCCAACACTACTATTGGCCATCATATTACTGTGACTGATTGGTCAGACAACTTATGACTTATAGGCCAGATTGATTACTGTATGATTGTATGTATGACCTTATATATAATGCAGGTAAAACAGAAACAATTAGTTTTCCAACTTTCCCAACAATTAAAAAAGCTGTTTTCTCACTGTGCCTTTAAGACTTCTATGTAAATCATCTCTGTTTCCATTGACAGGTCTACATTCATAAAGCAGTCCAGGCTTAAACACTCCTAACAGTGTAAATGTGTGGAGCACTATAGCCTACTGTTTATATCTGTAATGACTTCACAAAAAAAAAATTCATTCAAATCTGCCTGTTTTTTATACCTTAGTTCTGAATACTGAATTCTCAAACTCATTATTTCAAGAAAAGTTGGCATGGGCCCTTTAAAGTTTACCATGTGTGGCATCACTTTTCCAATTCTCGTGTGTAACTTTTTTTGTGTGTCAGTAAGTCAGCCAAACCACATGGAAAGTGAAACTGTACGTCTCTTTTGCATGTAGAATTGAATAACATATAAGAAACAGAAAAAAAAAATCTACTTAATCTTTTACTTTTCATATATTTATTATGTTGTAGTCACACTTAGTGTTGACTTTGCTGCATTTTTGTATAAATAGACGAGCTTCGCTGCTCGTTATCCCCCTGCTAGTTTAGTAAAATGGTTTGTTCTGAGTGAGTAGTGTGCAATGTGGATTGAGCGTTTAGTCAAAGTTGCCAGATTCGCAGTTTTTCCTCCTTATTTGAACTGGATTTTGGGTTGGTTTGTAAATTTTCAGTAGGGGTAGATTTTTCCACATTTGGCAGAAAACACATATCTACAGCACAAAAAGATAATAAACAGTTTTGTGATTATATACTGACTGGCTGAAAGCAAACAGTGACCAGCAGAGTGGGCAGAGCTTCGAGTTTGATTGTGATGTCTGGAGACGTAATGTTTTATGGCAATAAGAGTTTAACTTATAATAAGGTTTTTGCATTAAGATCTTAAACAAAAACATTCATAGCAACCACCTAGTAACACCATAGCAACCGACTAGAATATCACAACAACCACATATCAAGATCATAGCAACCACCTAACAACCACTTTGCAACACCATAGCAACCACTTGGGACACTATCATAAATGCTTAGCTACACTATAATAGCCACCTAGCAACAACTTAGCAACACGATAACAAACACATGGAATACTTTAGCAACCATCTGGGTTACCATATGTGACTACTTAGTGACACTATAGAAGCCACCTAGTAACCACTTAGCAACGCCATAGCAAATACCTAACAAAAACAGTTGCATATTTACCATATATCAAACAGCCTAGTAACTGCCTTGTAACTGTGACACCGTTCTCCATTTTCTTCAGGACATGCATTTTTCTAATCTTACATTGTGATATTAAACAGTGACATTGTGATATTAAACAGTGGTAGTAGTAGTAGTAGTGGTAGTAGTAGTAGTAGTAGTAGTAGTAGTAGTAGTAGTAATAGCATCAACAACAAACAAGAACAAATGTGCTACTACAGACACCACCAACTCCACTACAACTACTACTATTACTACTACTACTAATAATAATAATAACAACAAACAACAATAGTGCTAATACTACCACCTCCACTTCCACCACCGCTACTACTGCTACTGCTACTGCTACTACTACTACTACTGCTAATAATAATAATAATAATAATAATAATAATAATAATAATAATAACAATAACAATAACAACAACAACAACAACAACAACAACAACAGTTTTTCAAGTATACAATTAAAACGAAAAAGTTAGATCAACAGAACATGTCTATTTGTTTGAGCAGTTCAGAAGTCTGTGATTGGACACTTCAGAGTTTTGGGATTGAATAGGCGTGTTTAAGGCGGAGCTTGGTCTGGGGAGTTACTCCTAACCTGGCAACCCTGTGTTTAGTTGCCTGACTTTACTCGCATGAGAACAGAGTAGCAGTGCCGCAGATCAATCGGGCTGAGGAGGAAACATGCAGGGCATTGTGAAGAAGCTGAGGATGCAGTGACCAAAGTGAGTTTTATACACGCTCGTGTTTAACGTGACTGACGCAGTTACGCAGCTCTGCTTCGTGGTGGGTAACAGAGCACTGGGCTGACATGCAGCTTTGAGCGTGAAAATAGGTACATTGTTCTACTTTGTTTCTGTCCGTGTGGCTGTGGAAACTTTTGCCACGTCTTTCTTTCCTTTTTCACTTTAATCCACAGGCAGCAGACGGCTAAGGAAGTGCAGAGTTTGATTTAGAAAAAGCCTTTTTCCTCCCTCTGCTGGGTGAGAGCTGCTTCTCCAGGCTAGTGAGCCTAGCTATTGTTTGCCTGGGCATGTTTTTATCATCAACCACCTGTAGCCAAGGACCTGAAAAACAACAAACTTCGACCTTTAACTCTACTAAAAGTGATGTCTGTTAACTTATTACAACTTTTAGTCGACTTCTAGCCTGGCTTTGTTAGCTGCCAGGATATGAGGAGCTGAGAAAGTCACTTACAAGCACATTGCAGAGCAGCTGAGAGAGAAATGACCTGAATCTGGTGTTACACTGGCTTTAAGAGAAAGATTTACTCAATGAAACAAGCAAAGGTCTTAATTGCTTTGTTGACTGAAAACAGAGGAGTAAAGTTAGTAAAGATGTTGAGAGTGCTGCAGTGTTTAATATCACATAACAGGAGTGAATAAGCTGGAGGAGAAGAAATAATAAAGTGAGGAACATGTTCAGCAGGCCATGGAGCCTCAAAAGTTCTTTCAGATTCTACTCTTCCCCCACATACACACACACACACACTTACTAGTGAGGCATCACAAAGCAACACTTGCAAGTGTACACAGAATTACAGTTCTTTTCAAACTGGCTCAGCATAGAATTGACACATTGACTATATTAAAATCAATAAATATGGCAAAAAATACTATAAAGTGCAGTTAAGAGTGATGTAGTCATTTGTTTTTTATTTTTTTTAAATATATTATTACTTTCAGCACTTTCTAATAAATATAGTTGTACTGTAGCACTGTATTTTGATGTATTATGCACAGCTGAAGACTTCTGTATGTACTGCTGAGATTATATTTCAAATAAACATGTTAAAGACAAAGATGGGTGTTTCTCAGAATGTACTGTATTAGTATCGAGTATTGTGATAATACACTTGGTATCAAAATTCTAGTATTTGTGACCTGAGATGCACAAAGTATCAACTTTTCAGTTCTCAAATTTGGCAATCAGTTAACTTTAAATACTTTTCACAGTTGTTACAATGATATAGGGCTGTCATACTAGAATTTTTGATACTGAAACCAAGAGTATCACTCATGCTCAATACCAAATCAGTACTCTGACTACAAACTAAAATACTCATCATTGTCATTTTTAATAAAGTTTATTTGAAAGAACAGCCATGTCTCTGCATTTTTGCACTATAACATGTCTGTAATACATTCACAGGTCAGCTGTCAACTGCATACATGAACATACAGAAAATTATAGCAAAAAGAAAATTAAATAATTGCAACTTATTTGTATTAGAAAGTATTGAGTTAGTGTAGAATTGAATAATGAAATATAAAAAGTAAGTATACATTTAAGGTGTGTACTACAATGATGAGTGTTTTTAATTTGAGTATCACTTTTAATACTGAGCATTGTGATATTACACATAGTATCTATATCAAATTCTGATATCATGACAACCTTTACATTTCTAGAACACCAGAGCACAGAGCTAGAAAGTCAGTCATGAAGTCTGCCTTTGGGTTTCCCCTCGTATTCCAGAGACTGAAGTTTACACCTGAACAGTTTACCTTGTAATCATTGGTGATCATTGTACTTGTTTGTGTTGCTGACTCTTGTAATGACGTTTCAGTGTATTACAGATTGATTTAAAGATGATCATAAAGAGTGTGATAAACAAAACCAAATTACCTTTGTACTCACTGACACTGATCATGTTGGTTTCGATTACTGGGTTATTATTACAGAACATACTGACTTAATTCGTGGTCTGATATTACAGTCTGTAAAGGTCAATTTTACACACTAGTCCATCTCTAAAATGTACAGTTTGTTCATATTTTAACTCAAAAACTCATATATTGTATATTCATTACACATAAAGTGAATAATTTGAATCTTTTGTTGATACTGTTTGAATAATAATTTATCTCCAAATGAAGTTTCCTAAAAATTTGAGATTCTGGATATATGATTTTCATGAACCATAAGTCAGAGGATTAAATTTGTCACTTTGTGTAATTAATATATCGGTTTACCTTTTTGAATTAAATTATGAACCAAAAATTCTTCTTAACTATATTCACTGTTTTGATGTGGCACTGTGTAACTTTATTTTAGTAAAGCTACAGCTCAGTATTTGGAATTATTGTAAGTATATCATCTGGGGTGATTTGATTAGTGTACTGTTATCTAGATTTTTTATAGTCACAGTAATCAAGTCAAAAATTATTACTATTATTTTAAGCTATTTAATTATAAAGCAGCAAGCTGAGAAAAGAGAAGACTTCTTTGTATAATAACTTCAATACTTGATGCCAAAGCAATACTGTAAACTAAATTGATAGAACAGCCACATTTTTACACTTTATCATAGAGATCACATTTTACAAAAGCTCAGTAATTCATATGCAACTCTTCTGCAGTCAATTAAATACAGCTAAAATACAGCAAAATATGATAAAATGCAGTAAAATAAAGGCAAAACACAGCAACATGTTAGAATAAAGGTAAAATTCAGTAACATAAATATAAAATACAATAAAATAAAATTAAAATACAATTTAATCATGTGAAATAAATGTAAAACAGCACAATATGTACAATACAGTAGCATAAAGGTAACATTCAGTACAATAAATGTAAAATACAGTAAGTTATAATATAGTGCAATCCAGTAAAATAAAGGTACAATACAACAAAACATAGTAAAAACATTGTTAAATTGGTGCAGCTTCATTGTAATATAAAGCAGAGAGAATATTTATGTAATTATATATAATCGATTTTGTAAATTTGAGCATTAAAACATTTAGTAACTTTTGATACTTGTTGCAGGTCTGTGTCTCTAGTGTATTTCTACACTGCTGTTAACCTCCTTCATGCTTTATAAGCAGCCTAGGTGACCATGTAGGCACCTGATTGGCTAGTGTGTCAGTACCATGAACTGCTGTTTTATTGTGTGTTAGGATGGTGGTGTCGTGAATGGTGAAAGTCACAGATAAAGTGACCCCGTTCGTGTGTTCAGTGATGAAGGATATTGTGTAAGACTGGGTAGAGTTTACGTAGAGCTCAACTCCTCGGTTCCTTTTGTGGCTTTTATGAAAGACAGCTGCTCTAAAGTTACCTCATATTGAAATCAGTGTGTTAGACTGGGGGGGGGGGGGTGATGGAGGGTGGGGAAGTTGTTCCAGTTTGTGTTCCTCTTTGGCCCTGATTGAATTCGAGCCTGTTTGCCTGTCTTCACATGGTCTTATTCTGGCTGGACTGACCCCTGGACAGTATTTTAGACTTCCAAAATACCTTTAGCTGGTAAAAAATGTCTGATTTTGGGTTTTGTAGCTGATATTTAAAGTGCAAGGCAGCAGATGGTTGATTTGTTGCCTTTTTGCATCTCATAAAATGTAAAATATCATACAATTTATGACTTAAGATGAAAGCCTGCAGAGTCTTGGCACTGACGTTAGGGGGTGCTGTAACGTTGTTGTTGTTGTTGTATAGCAGCTACACTGATAAGGTTGTCTGTAGATGTGCTTGTAAATATTTTGTTTACCAGCTTTGCCAGTTCTGTAAAAATGTGAGTTATCAACCCATTTAATCGGTCGATCTATCTGGTAGGATGTGGGCAAAATAGCAAAAATCACATTACGATATTTTAAGAAATTGACAGTATGTGATAGAGACATTGGTCTAATGAACGCAGATCAATTGTTGTCAAAAACCAACCAGTTATCTTAAAATGGCAATAATCAAGCCAATTAATTGACCAAATGATTGATTGGTCAAAGTCCTGGTGACTGTATGGATAGCATGAAAATATATAAATCTTAACTGCATCCAGTTCAGTGTTGTTGTGAGTCTTCTATCTCATCATTGGGCACTAAGCAGGACATTACACTATTTTAACCATACCCAGGATGAGATGCCAATCTTTCGTTGGGCACACATACCAGAACAATTTAGAGTAATCAATTCACATGAAACCGGAGTCTCTGAAGGAAACCCCCGTACACACCGGGAGAACATGGGAACTCCCAGATAAGGGACTGAAACCTGAGATACCAACATGCTATCCACCAAGCCATTGTGCTATCACAGATGATGACGTAGTGCAGTCAAGTCGATTCAGACTCCAGGAGACCATATGGATGGTGCTTCTCCGGAACATCTTGTCTGTTTGGGTCTTCAGGTTTCTTAAAGGCTGAATGTATCCGTCCATCTTGTTGCTGATCCTCTTCCTCTTGTTTCAGCATAACTGTCTTCTGAAGCAAATTGGTTCTTCTCATAAAGTATCCAAAATAAGACATCAGTTTGGTCATCTGGGCCTCTAGTAAGAGGTGAGCTTTTATTTGGTCCATGTCTTCTCTAGTCATTCATTTTGTGAACCTCTGTTGTTGGCAGTATGGAATGACTTTGGTTTGTTGTTGTTGTTGGTATGTTACGCTGTTCAGGATATTACATTAGAGGGTTTTTTTCCGCGGCTTTGAGTGCAACACAAGCCCCCACCGTGCCTGCCAGACTCTTTTCCTTTCCACAAGGCCTTTGTGGAGAGAGTGGAGAGATGTTTGAGGGAATGTTTGTGGTGGTTAGTTGGGCGTAACTGGGTAATAGGTCTAATTTCTTAAGAGGTCGGTGCACAGACGGAACAAGTTTGGCATCGAGTAACTGCTGTTTATTTGAAATACAAGCTAATAACATTTTCCCTTCTGCCATGAGACCAGGTGACCTCTACATGAAAGTTTAGCCAAACTATCTTCTTCTTCACATTGTTTAAAGGAGCTGTCTCCATTTTAGGCTGTGATTCAATGTTGTGGGGCTCTAAAATTCTTCCTTATTGACTGGGAAGTTATTTTTAAATATGGTATGTTTGGAAACTTGCTTTTAAAACTTGGCAGTAATTCATTGTTATATTTTCTGGCTTTATTTGACAGTGATCAACCGGTTTGGGTTTTTCAGCTGCTGATAGTTAGTGTGCAGGATGTCTGTTGGCTGATATAATGCCAGTATAATATTGTCTTTTGATAAAATCTTAAAATAATTGATGATTTTTAGAAAAGTAACTACCTGAACTAGACCAAATAATTAAATATTTCATCTGCTGTTTATAACTGAATATGTATAACTGAGTAATGTGTGTATGGTGTATAATTTTTGGTATTGAAAAGTGATAAAAAGACCATCAGATATGGATAACATATCACAATAGGTTACAGATATTTCATTTTTTATAGTTATACTTTATCAAATGCAAAAAGCCAAGTTATATATCCGCCGTTGTCTGCCCTGTGCGATATGTACAGACATCATCCCCTGAAAAAGCCATACGGGTCAACTTTTGAAGCTGGATATTGGGTCAAAGTAACATGTCTCAGCAGTTCTCCTAAAATTTAAGAAGTAATTTAAATATAAAAGTGTTGAGTTTGTTGGGCTTGAGGGCTAAATATTGATGTTTAACTTTTTGTTTTTAGATCTGGACCATCTTTTTGCATCAATCCATGAACCTTTTTGTAAATAAGAGAGATTTTCTGGGTTAATTTGATAGATTTTATTGCAAAACAGTATCAGTGATCAGGTTCTAAGTGATTTCTGGGCTCTGACGTGCTAATTTTAGATCAATTAAGTAGCTATTTGTTAAAGACAAGCCTAGTTGTTCTACTGTACAGAGTAAAGCACTCATTGTGTGGATCCCACCCCCACATTCTGTATTGTACAGATTAAAATGCGGTGAGTGGCCCAGACAAAGTAAGTTATCAGACGTTTACACATGGTTGAGCTTGGTCTTATTAAGTTTCTGATCTACTGTAGAGGCCTTTGTACTTTGGATGCTTTCGGAGGCCTCGTGCTGGTGCACATGGCTCCATTGTTTTATAGTGGTCGTTTTGCCATTAACTAGGTCACTTAATCTGGCGTTTTCTTTTTCCTAACACCCAACCTATAATGGAAGTTCCTATATTCAGTCACATGGTTTGCATAGATAGTTTTATTGCCTCATTTGCAGTGAAGTTAATGATCCATGGCCTCTGGAGGAGATACTTCTGCTTTTCCTGCTCACGTCTAGGAGTTGTGAGTTTCAGAAATGTGAGTATAAATACGCAAAAGTGGAAGTGTCACCCAGGGTGTGTTCACAGATGTTTTTGTACACTTTAGAAATTTCTCCTCACTACAGTCATACATCAAAAAATTGCACATAATTTGACATTTTGAGCCTTGATTGTTTTAACGTTGATCAGTTTCACTTATAACTCATGACAATCAGAAACCCAGTATCTCAAATTTTGAGTAAATGACTATTCAAACAGTATAAATACTGTTCATCTCTCAGAGCTACAACAGCCACATTCCTAATATTAAAACTCATGAACCAGAGACAACGTAAGAAGTGTCTTACCTGGACTAAGGAGAATAAGAGCCAAAGGTCCAAAGTGCCTCAAGTCTGAAAGACCCAAAATCCAGGGCGTCTGAAGTCCAGTGTACAGTTTCTGCAGTGTAATGGTTTGAGGTGTTGGTGTTGGTCCACCCAGTCCAAAGTTAATGCAGCCCAGATTTTAGAGCACTTCATGCTTCCATCTACTGACAAGCTTTATGGAGAAGCCCAGCAACTGCCCACAGTGCCAACACTACTACTGACCATCATATTACTGTGACTGACTTTGATGTATAACTATAAATTAGTAAATGGTGTTGGTTCATTAAATGCTTTCAGGGCACTTTTAAGGGGCCAGTAGAAATGAAACCTGACCAACAAACGTGCACTTTAATGATCTCATCATCTCAAGCCTGCGAAGTGAATATGACTTCAATTGGACTAGACGTGTAAATTGCTCCCACATTTGGAAAGACTTTGTTTTTCTCTCAGCATGTCCGTAGGTTTTGCATGGCACGCATGTGACATTACCCAGAACAGAAGAGGAAACTCTGTAAAACCCCAATGACAATTTTCTGACAGCTGCTTTATCTAAAACTGACTAATAGTAGCCATTCTGACTGCAGATAGAGTTGCTGTTGTTAAATACTGATGTAATCGACATTACTACAGCTTATGACATCTGAAGTATGAGAGGATGTGGTGTTTTTGCTAGGTCTGTTGTTAGCACATCAAACATTGTACAAAAAACTATGGCATAATGATGATGATAAAGAACAGAATGAACTGAAATGTAAGAATGTGATCAAAATTGCGGGACAAACAATGTTTGGGACCTCACTAATAGCTAACATAATAAAACGAATTGTTATAGAAATAGTGTAATAATGTAGCAAATGGCTATAACAGTAAAGCTAATTGTTACAGAATTTGAGTAATGCAGCTAACGGTTATAGCAGTAAAGCTCGTTGTTATAGAAATGGATTATTGCAACTAATGTTTATAGCAGTAAAGCTGATAGTTGTAGAAATGGAGTAATGCAGCTAATGGCTATAGCAATAAAGCTAATGGTTGTTGAAATGGAGTAATGTAGCTAATAGCTATAGCTATAAAGCTAATTATTATAGAATTGGAGTAATGTAGCTTATGGCTATAGCAATAAAGCTAATGGTTGTTGAAATGGAGTAATGTAGCTTATAGCTATAAAGCTAATAGCTATAAAAATGTTAAAGTTTTTATACTTTTCTATGAAATTGTAGACCATGCTAAGCTGTCTGACTCAGCTGTGTGTAGGCAGTGTGTGTAAGTCTTGTTCATCTCCAGATGGGTCTAAGCTAAGCTTTTCAAAAGTACCAAAGCACACTGTGTTGTTGAGGGGGTTTTATTGGACTGGCATGTTTGCAGAGCTCTAGGTGCAGCCCCGTTTCCTCCAGGTGCAGGTATGTGAGCTGCGTGAATGTGGGGAGCTGTTAATTAAATGGCATGGCCCTCTGAAAAGAAAAAGAGAAGGAGAAAGGACTCTCCGTCACTCCCTCTTTTGAGATGCACAGGCTTGCAGGGCTTTTGTGTTTATGGTAAGTGGACAGGGGCAGCTGTTTGCTTATGAAACTGTGGCTGGGCCACTGTGTTCCCCCCTCCATGTCTTTCGCTCCTTTGCCCCGGGTATTGTGCAAGCTGAACCAGATCAGTTTGGCACATCTGCCAATGGCACAACACACAAACATGAGCATGGACAGCCTTGACGGACCCATATTCAGTTTTTTTGTTTGTAAAGTTGGAGTTTTAAAAATCTTTGGCTCTTGCCTCCCTGTAGGTGTTGCCCCTGGATTTATGGCTTGGAAAAGTGACGTTCCCGGCTGACCTCCTTAAAATGCCGCAGCCGCTGCCTCCCCTCAGTAATTCCTCGGTTTGGTTTGGCTCAGGCCTCTTCAGGAGGCTGCAGTTTGGAGAGAACGCCTATGACTAATTGATTTGCTTCAACCTCCAGGGCTATGAAACCTTCTCCATTAGCAAACCTAAATGCTGAATAGAACCTAATAGGGGTCTCGCTTGTTTTGCTAAAAAGGGGGTCTGGAACTGGGCTTCAATTAGAGTGAGGCAAAGCTGTGTGTGTGTTTGTGTGTGACATTTAAAACATTAATATAGCAGAAAAAAGTTTATTTTAAAGATCTAGTGGGTTAAAAATGAAGTCTAGTGGCACAGAAAATGAAGTCACCCTCTGTGTTCTCAACTCTTTGTTTTAACACTCGGTCCGGGTGCATGTGAATGTTGGTTTCGCCCTGTAGAAATGTTGGCCCAGCTCCACATTTCTATATAATCTATATGGAAAGATCATATATAGAACCTTTAATTACAATTTCAAGGCTGAACGATTTTGGGAAAATGTTTCATTGGTTTTGTTGCAGTGATTTCAATTGTGGTTATTTTGTAAAATTACTGCTCAGTCCTGTGTATTTTTCAAGAAGAGCAAACCTTTTCTGGCTTGAGGCTTGCCACCTGAATGTAATAAGTTGTGCTTGGGATGCCACAACAGTGGATTGGTCCAGTTTACGTACAGGATATTTACAAGTTCTGACTTGGATTTAGCTACTGATATTGCAATTTTGATATAAAAATGTATTAACGTGGAACAAAATGAAACATTTCAATGTTCAGATTTGGAAAATCAGTTTTGTACTCTCACTTTAAATACTTTCAGTACTTTTATAATACAAGTAAGACGCACCAATTTAACATTATTTTACTGTACTTTACTGTGCTTTGTACGGTGTAACTCTGTAATACAGGACAAGCTCTCATAGACTTACTTATGTGGCTTCTAACATTGACATGTAGTACAAATGAACTTATGATGCAGACCTGTACAAAGGAATTTAGCCTTGCAACTCTAAAGCTTTACACTTACCAGTCACATAATTAAAACCACCACCTTCGTTCTTACTTTTATTTTAGCTCCACTCAGCTCTAGTTTTTCAATGCTGATACTGTTGATCATAATGACCAAATGCCTTTCAGAGGGCCAAGACTGAGCCATAATGTTGTTTTTCATTATGGCAACTGATCTGAAACTGGATGTAAACACTATGAAAAGTACATGTCAGTCATTGTACATAATAAACAAGGATCTCAGTAGTGGTATAGTTGCCATATTAATGGTGGCCTGTCTTTGCTGAGGTGACCTGTACATTAATGTTTAGCTGAACTCTGAGCTCCAGTAATCTTGCTTTTTAATATGTATGCACTAATTCTCATCAGGTCTAGTCATGCTCCATTACTTTATTCTTTTTCTCACAGTTCTGAACCAACACTGTTATCTCTTCACGCCATCAGTTCTTCTGACCTTGACTAAAATATGCTGACATGGTGACAGATATTCCAACTATCTTCTTCTTATCTACTCAAAGAGTCAAGCTTTACGTGTCTTAGACTGAGTGTGTACATGCACATAATAATCTGATAACTGCAGAAAATCAGATTTTGTCTGAAATCCGTTTACATGCACTTGGTTTACCAGATAATTCAAAACTCCAGCTCTACGAGTCAGACAGCAATCAGATTGTATATTATGGTTCTGAATATTCTGTAGCTCTGCCCATCTTACAGCTTTATTCATCTTGTGGCAAAAGCAGCTTTTTTTGGTTGGTCGGTTCCACCTTAAATGATGCAGCTTCTACATTCTGGCAATAATACATGTCTGATAATCCAGCACCATTTAAGGTGAAACAGAAAATCAAATAAGCTGCCTCATATGTTGGGTGGCCTCCATGACCTCCACCTCCATGTGCAGTCTGTACAGACCATGCTGCCTGCCTTCCCACCCACAACCTTCACCCAAGTGTATTTCACCTTTTTTTTTGTTTTGGGTCACTTGCCCAGAGCAGTATGCAGCCCTATCCATGGTGCCCGGGCAGCAATGGCAGCTTAGGTGCCAGTTCAGGGGATCAAACCAACAAGATTCCGGTCACAAGGCTGGTTCCTTCATCACAAGCCATGCCCGTCTCAAAGATGTTGTAATTTGGCTACGTTCACGTTACCAAGCTGATGTGACTCGTATCTGATTTTTTTTCAGGGCTGTGTGAACATGTTGAATCAGATCTTTTCAAGCCAGATTTTAGTCACTTTCATTTGTGGTACTGGATCGGAAACTGATTCGAACAAACTAACAAAGTCTAAAGTGTTTAAGACATTTGAAGTTTTAAAAAGTACATCTTCTAATGTAATAAATTTAGCTGGGTACTGCATTTTTGCAAACCTGGCAACCATGTACAAATGACCTTTTTTTGTTGTGGTGAAAGATTGGTTCACATTACAGACAGATACAGATACAGTTTATGAATGTGAACCGTCTTGATAGTCTGATCTGAGCAAAAATCTGAATTAATGATGCTTGTAATGTAAACGTAGCCTTTATGACTAATATATGATTTAGACCAGTTAGTATGATGAAGATTGTCCACACAAGGTTTATGTTGGCTCCAGTCACACCAAACAGGTCTTACTTGATTTACTGCCTTTGGAATAGTGGTGTAAACTGTATACATTAGATTATATTCTCATACTCTTTCTTTAACATGTGAAACTGAATGCAGAACCGATGCAAGCAGCAAGACTGGTCTCAGGAACAAAAGTGTGAGTTATGTCTCTCTGCAGCCTCGCGGCCTTGGGACAAAAAGAGGCTCGCACACGAGCTGGCTTCATCCCCCCTGCAGGACTGAATTCCTCTTTGTGGTGAAGGGTTTGTGCACATTCTCCGTTGGCGCTCCTCTCAACCTCTCGACGCTCTTAATGGCCGAGGTTTGAATCCCAGGGTTGAGTGTCGGCTCGGTTTGCGCCACGGGTTTCAGGTGCCAGGCAGCCAGTGGGCTTTGGGCCAGAGGCTGTCCCACTCATTGTATCGGGTCTTTCCAGCAGGGCATGTCCTCTGTGAACTGAGGGCAGTGGATATTTGGCCCAGCTGTGGTGCTGAAAACCTGGCCTGGTTTCCTTTACTGTTTGTACAGAGTTTCTCACAATACCAGAACTTTGATACTGATACCAAGTGTACTATGAGATACTTGATACTAAATCAATTCTCTAACTATAAACTACAAACACTCATCAAAAACAAATTAAAAACAACATATTGTACAACACAGTAAATTACAATAAAAACATGGTAAAATACAGTGTAGTACAGTAAAATACATCAGCATCATAAAACACAGCACAATACAGTAAAATACAACAAAATACTGAACACAGGAAAACAGTACATTACAGTAATATACAGCAACATGGTAAAATACAGTATAGTACAGTAAAATACATCAACATAATAAAACACAGCAAAATACAGTAAAGTAAAACAGGAAACCAGTACATTACAGTAAAATACAGCGACATAAAACAATATATTTTATCAAATTTTTGCTTTAAAAACTTTCACTTAAGCCATTTCTGGGTATATTTTTTAAGAAGCGAAAAACGTTCAGTGTCTTTGACCAGCCAGAAGAACTATATTTTTTTTAGAGAAGCACTAGTAGACTTAACTCTATATGTGGTATATAAAGTATATGCACTTTTAATACACGTTTGATTACACTATCATCACTAAAACGTTTTTTACTTCCTGTTTGCATTGTGCACTTACCATGACAGGCTGTGCAAACTCATTTGTCCATATCTCCTACCTTGGCTTTTCCTTTGGCTTATTTTTTTAGAGGTGTTATGTTTGAAACCCTTAACTTTATTGCCAGTAAAAAAAACACAGCCAGAGCATCATTTTAGGAGTTTTCTCACTTTTGGCTCATTGAATTGTTCTGTATCAACTATGAATTTTCAGTAACTACAGTGAATTATCCAGTGTCCACTGTGGATTACTCAGTATCCATTATGAATTGCTCAGTAACTGCTATGAATAATTTAGTGTCTGGTATGGATCGGTCAGTGTCCACTCTGGATCTCTGTGAAAGTTCTGTAGTTATGAGAGTGTAGAACTGAAGAGTGGCCACATGTACATTTACAGTTTACCAGTTTAAGTTTAGCTGAGTTCTTACATGTCCAAAAATAACATTTGTGATGTTGAGTCTGTCCGATTTGGAGGAAACGAGTGGCCATTTGTCACCACTGTGGAGGAGATATTTGTAAAAGAAGTGT
>BRDA01007672.1:44809-55584 GCA_036984385.1 Crenuchus spilurus | reverse complement strand
AGGATTCCTATTTCTAAACTTGAGAAACTGGTCTCCTCTGTCCCCAGACGTCTGCTGAGTGTTGTAAGAAGAAGGGGGGATGCCACACAGTGGTAGAAATGGCCTTGTTCCAACTTTTTTGGGATTTGTTGATGCCATGAAATTTTGAAACAACATAGTTTTTCCTTAAAATGATACATTCTCTCAGTTTAAACTTTTGATCTGTGATTTGTGTTCTATTCTGAATAAAATATTAGATGTTGGCACCTCCACATCATTGCATTCAGTTTTTATTCACAATTTGTTTAGTGTCCCAACTTTTTTGGAACCCAGTTTGTAATATCAGTTTAGTTTAAGTGTATGTACCTGAAAGTCTGTGAATGAAGTTTTGTTTGGCTTGATAAAGTCAGCTAATGATGTCTAAATGATTGCTGTTGCTGAGTGATTCCTACATTATTACTAAATGGTTGCTACATGGTTGCTATGCGTTTGCTAAGTGATTGCTAGGCTGTTGCTATGTGGTTGTTATGTAGTTGCGACATGGTTATTTTGTCATTGTTTCGTTATTAGGTATTTAATTTGACACAAAT
Organism: Crenuchus spilurus; assembly: GCA_036984385.1. Lineage (NCBI taxonomy): Eukaryota > Metazoa > Chordata > Actinopteri > Characiformes > Crenuchidae > Crenuchus > Crenuchus spilurus. The sequence goes on along the minus strand of BRDA01007672.1, from coordinate 55,015 downwards.
ATTTTCCATTGAGGTTTCAGAGCTGTTATCAAACTCTGCATTTCAGAGTTGGGTTCCCCTTATTAGCCACACCTCCTCAGTAAGTCTGCAGCTTCAATGATTTGGATATATATATATATACAAACCGGATTCCAAAAAGTTGGGACACTAAACAAATTGTGAATAAAAACTGAACACAATGATGTGGAGGTGCCAACATCTAATATTTTATTCAGAATAGAACACAAATCACAGATCAAAAGTTTAAACTGAGAGAATGTATCATTTTAAGGGAAAAATATGTTGTTTCAAAATTTCATGGCATCAACAAATCCCAAAAAAGTTGGGACAAGGCCATTTTTACCACTGCGTGGCATCCCCCCTTCTTCTTACAACACTCAACAGACGTCTGGGGACAGAGACCAGTTTCTCAAGTTTAGAAATAGGAATGGTCTCCCATTCATGTCTAATACAGGCCTCTAACTGTTCAATCGTCTTGGGCCTTCTTTGTCATACCTTCCTCTTTATGATGCGCAAAATGTTCTCTATAGATGAAAGATCTGGACTGCAGGCTGGCCATTTCAGTACCCAGATCCTTCTCCTACATAGCCATGATGTTGTGATTGCTGCAGAATGTGGTCTGGCATTATCTTGTTGAAAAATGCAGGGTCTTCCCTGAATCCCCATGTCTAGATGGGAGCATATGTTGTTCTAGAACCTGAACATAGTTCTCTGCATTAATGGTGCCTTTCCAGACATGCAAGCTGCCCATGCCACAAGCACTCATGATTACTCCGGATTACATGGCGTCCCAGTGTTCCATAAGGAACTTCAAATCGTGACTCATCTGACCACAGAACAGTCTTCCATTTTGCCACACTCCATTTTAAAAGACCCCTGGCCCAGTGCAAACGTTTGAGCTTGTGGAGTTTGCTTAGAAATGGCTTCCTCTTTGCACTGTAGAGTTTCAGCTGGCAACGGCGGATGGCACGGTGGATTGTGTTCACTGACAATGCTTTCTGGAAGTATTCCTGAGCCCATTCTGTTATTTCCTTGACAGTGGCATTCCTGTTTGAGGTGCAGTGATGTTTAAGGGCCCGGAGATCACGAGCATCCAGTAGAGTTTTACGGCCTTGACCCTTACGCACAGCGATTGTTCCAGATTCTTTGAATCTTTTGATGATGTTATGCACGGTTGATGATAACTTAAAACTCTTTGCTACTTTACGCTGGATAACACCATTCTGGTATTGCTGCACTATCTTTCTGCGCAACAATGGTGGAATTGGTCATCCTCTTACCGTCTTGGCTTCAGAGAGACACTGACACTCTGAGAAGCTCTTTTTATACCCAATTATGTTGTCAATTGACCTAATTAGTGTTAATTGGTCTTCCAGCTGTTCGTTATATGCTGTTTCTTTTTTCCAGCCACTTATTGCTACTTGTCCCAACTTTTTTGGAATTTGTTGATACTGTAAAATTTTGAATCAACATATTTCTCCTTTAAAATGTTACATTTACTCTGATTAAACTTTTGATCTGTCATCTATGTTCTATTACGAATAAAATATTGACATTTGCCTTCTCCACATCATTGCATTCAGTTTTTAGTCACAATTTGTTTAGTGTCCCAACTTTTTTGGAATACAGTTTGTAGGAATTACTTACCAACATATTAACCACTTAGCATCACCATAGCAACGACTTGGCAACATCATAGTAACAGCATAGCAACACCATGGCAAACACCTGGAATACGATAGCAACCAATTATGAAGACCATAATAATGACCTAGCGAACACTTTAACACCATAGCTATCACCTGGAATGCCATAGTAACCACTTGGCAGCACTTGAGCAAAAACAGTTGCACCTTCTTTACCTCATAGCAGCAGCCTGGTAATGTGAACCATTTTAGCTGTGCAGCTGTTCTGTGTTTCCTGCTCTGCACTTTTCTCATTTCCACTAAAACTGTTTGTTATTAATTAGCTGATGAAGCTTCAGGAGAACCTGAGTGAGGGAATCAGATTAGAGCTGCAGTTAAAACAATGAATAACAAAAACAGTTTCAGTGTTTACTCTCAGACAGTTGTGTAGTTAATATTATCACCTACTTTCATTTTGGCTCCTCTCGGAGCATTTTTTCTGTAATCTGATGGATGGAAATTGACTCAGAAGACATGATTGACTGTTGTGCAAACAGGCAAATGAAACAAGTGATTGTTCAGAGGGCTGCAGACGTACATATGGTTTCAATCAGCTGGTTTACAGTGCGAGGCGTGCCACTTTAGGTTGAAGGAAGTGTTGTATGTTTTGATAACCGCAAGGTCACTGCTATTCTCAGCCCGTCTCGAGAAGCAGATTACATGACTCGGCCTTAACCTCTGGACACTAGTTGTAAAGCACTCTGCAATAAGAAGTGATTAGACAAAGAAACTGGATAGCTCTCATGACTTTAAACTGTACAGACGTTACTCTTAGGAGGTTCTGGTTTTGGGTTCTTTTTGTAGTCTTAAAAACCTCCAGAGGGTTTAAATGTGTTAACGCCTTCTGATGGTCTGTCTGTCATGGGTTGTATACACAGGCCTATAGCTTATATTTTTCTGAATAATATCATTACACTGCTGGGACTTTTGACTAACAGTGGAGTTTGTATGTTTTTATATGACTTTTTGACAATTTAAGTAAAAAAATAACAGATATTGTAAAAAGTCATAAATGTACATAATTTTACAGAAATGCCTTTACTGAAAAAACAAAACCTGTAAATGTTAATCATATGATTGATCAAGAGGTTTTTTGTGGTCATACTTGTAAAACATCCAGTAGACCAGTATTGAAATTCTTGAAATGCTTTAGTGCAGTGCCACATCAAAAAATTTTGAATATGGTGAAAACCTTAATTTGTGTTTATAATTTGACTCAAAATGGTAAACTATCATATTTGAGATATTTCAGCCTTTTTTGTGTTTAACAGTTGTTCATTATGACTTAGAGCTTCAATAAGTCACAGCAATGTGATGATCAGTAGCACTGCTGGCACTGTGGGAAGCTGCTGGGTATTTCCATAAAGCTTATCAGCAGATGGAAGCATGAATTGCTCTAAAATCTGGGCTGGGTTGACTTTGGACACAGTGGACAAACACAAGCACCTCAAACCATTACAGACTGCAGAAACTGCAAACTGGGCTTCGGATGTGCTTGGATGATATGATCAGAATGAACATTTTGGCACCATATTTGTCTGTTTTGTTGACAACTGAAAAGAGATCAGAGTAAGGGTGCATAGGCACTGAGATCAGATTACTGTGCTCAAAATCCAGCCATCATTACCAGATTTCTAGACCATTTAAGAAATTGGAGCATTCTGTTTACATGAGCACTTGAATAATCGTATTAAATTGGATTGATTTGATTAAGTGCATGTAAACACTAATTGCACAACATCCAGATTGAATTTATTTATTTATTATTACAGATAAGTTGCACCAGTTAAACACTATGAATTGTATTTTACTGTATTTTGTCAACAATATACTTCTTTAAAAATGTTAAAGTTTAAAAATGTAGAAATGTGACTGCGATCTATAAAATAAACATTTGATGTTAAAGAAAGTTTTTAGCTTATACTCAGAGTATTGATTTGGTATCAGTATGGTGATACTGCACAGTATTGGTATCTCAATTGAAATTCTGGCATTGTGACAATCACAGTGCCGGATTTGGAAAAAAATTTTTAAATGTATGTTTAAGTAATGAACTCTAAAGTGATTTATTTTATTTTCTAGATCTTTGAAACTGAAGCTGCGATGTGATCACTAGACCTCAGTAGTTGGTCTCAGTGGTTGGTATAGTGTAGTGGGTAACACCACCCACCCCCATGGTAGATTAGCTCACCACGCTATACCAATAGTCTTGTTCATGGGCTGTGTATTTCACTTTATGTTCATTTTTTAACCATATTCTAATTTTACACTTTTGATTTGTAACAGAAGTTATATGTAGGGCTTTTCAGGTCAGTGCCTGGACAATTCACAATATTCTTCTGTTATTTATAATGTTGCAGCAAAATAACTGGACATTTACGTTATTTTATATTGTGCATGTGTTTTGTTGCCCTGAATGAACAATAACATTGTTATTAATCTAAATTCTATATTTTTATGTAGTAACACTGGACAGCAGAGTTAGAGACTTGGCTACACTTGGTCACAGTTCCCGTCTGTGGCCTGTATTGTTGTTTTATGACGGTGTGGGAAGGCGAAGGCTGACCCATGTCTTTCTTTTGTGTCCGCAGGGTCCAGAGGGCGACTGAGGAACATTCCAGAAGTAACAGGGGGCCTGGTGTGAACGGGAGTGTGTGTGTTTTTATAAAGATGGACTCTTCTATATATTCCATGTCCTGGACCGGGCTGTGGCAAAGATGTGTGTTGACATGGTGATTATTCACACTAAAACACTGGAAAAGAAGGGTGTTGATGATGTAACGTCCAAAGAGTCAAACTTGGAGCTGGTAAGATGGTGTTAAACTGCTTTTAATTGATTGTATATATAATATAATAATAATAATAGTACATGTGACAATATCCAGCTTAGCAGTGGGCTTTTCAGTGGCTGATGTTGATATTATAGTGCAGGATATTTGCCCACGTCTGATATATAATGCAGTGATAATTGATAATAATACAATGATATTGTATGTTTTTCTTTATGAATCTAAAAAATAAGATGTACAGTGGTAACCCTACTTACGAGCATCCCTACTAACGAGTATTCCAGGTGATGAGTTGAGATCTCGGAATATTTTTGTTCCAGGTAATGAATAAAATTCCAAGTAACGAGTAGCGTAAATTAGTTCAAGTATGCCGACCGCTATGGGCGCAGTGGTCATAGCATCCCCTAGATGCTAGCGTAGAATAAGAGGTCAGTCATTACCTTTGACCGCTGTCCAGTGAAAGTGCTAGTGAAAGCAATGCAAAGAATGCAAAAGGTAGTGAACAAGAAAGTTAGATAAATTTTACTTTTCATATGCCATACACGTACGCCCGTCCTCCTCTCTTCCTTAGCCGCCAGCCTACACGAGCGCCGTCGTTGTCTCGATTATTTAAAAAAAAAAACCCATATAAACACATTATTTAGCATATTAAAGTATACTGTATATTGGCCGGCTGACACAGATTAATCAGTTTTACATGTATTCTTATGGGGAAAATGCATCCAGCTAACGAGCAAACCAGCTAATGAGCTCAGCTCCTGCACAGATTAAACTTGTAAGTAGGGTTACCACTGTACTTGAGACAAAAGCATAAATATCAGTCATGCCTTCTTTTGCCTGTGTATAAGTGACACTAGGGGGAGCTCTAACATTGTTCTGCAATAGCTACAGTAATACGGCTTCCTGTAGAGTGGCGACATTGACACAAGCGGGAGCTCTAACATTGTTCTACAATAGCTACGCTAATAAGGCTGCGTGTAGAATGGCGACACTGACACTAGTGGAACAATTTTAGAACTCCCACAACAGCTACACTGATAAGACTGCCTGGAGATGTGCTTGTAAACATTATATATTTTGTTTACCAGCCTTGTGAGCACAGGATGATTATTTCAAAAATAATCGGCTGATGTTGATTATCTAAAAATGTGATTATTCAGCCAACTGATTAATCGGTCGATCACTGGTGCAGCTTCCTGCCAGTGTGGACTGTATGAATGGGGTCCTTTTCCTGGAAGGACCTGATATGATTACAAAAGATTCCTTCCTAGTTGATGGTACATAGCTAATGAAGTTTACTTTCGGCTGGAAAATTGAGGCATTGTTGTCCCAAATGGTAGGAAGTGATGTAACAGTCCTTTATTTTACACGTCTCCATCACGAGTTTGACAGAAGGGTTGTTTTTGGAACAATTCAGAGGGATTGTGCAGTAATAGCTGAAATTGTTATCATAAGGGTGTGTCATGTGATTGGAAATCACCGCTGCTTCATTTATTCGCCTGGAAACAGCGAGGGGCTGCTTTCTTTGGGCCGGGCCAGTGGAAGGCATTATTGGACTGTTTAATAAGAAATCCCCCTGTCTTGTAATGAGAGTCCACTACAGGACTTTTAAAGTGGCAGCAGATTATAAAGACTGGGGATATCACACTTCAACATTGAGTTTTCAGCTGATGATGATGTAGTAGTAATAATAATATACTACACCACATCAACCTGTTACTGAACTGAACATCGCCCAAAACACGTGTGCCTGGTCGTGGGTAGAGAAATGGAGTCCATGTCGTCTAAGCAGATTGAGTCGCTGACCAGAATACATTAGAGAACCTTGTTTTAACCAAACCAGTAATGCAGTGGTGAGATCCTCATTTCAAACACACCAATAATGCAGTGAGGAGAACCTCATTTTAACTAAACCAGTAATGCATCACATTTAGTCCAGTACTGAATTGTTTTGCTGCTGTCTCACAAAATACATGTCATACATCCATCGTCTGTACATTCTATATGACTTATGTTGGTATGGTGGTGAACCAGGACTAAATGTAATGGTGTATCAGGTTTCTTGCTTGATTCAGACTAGGGATTAACTACAACTACAAGCTCAGCTCGGGGCCAAAGTGGAGCCTTTTTGTCTAAACAGGACAAATTATCACACCTGAACTCTCATAAGCTCACATCTGCTCTCAATGCACCAGTTTCTACAGGCTGACAGATGAGTGTGGTTAACATGACCCTGTCACTGCTGGCGCTGTGCTCGTCAGAACACACGGGTAGGTGGGAGGATGGGGCTTCCTGTCTCGTTTTCAACAAACCATTGCCAGAGTAGAGGGGTTTGCTTGATTTTTCCCTACCTGAGTACTCTCATCCAGTCTGTGATGCCTCCTTCGATGCCATCTCTTTGTGTTTCTGCAGCGCCAGCCGTCAACCATGAGCCAGGGAACTGCCCTCTTCTGTGGAATCATGGGTAAGAGTGTGCTTTTGTTTAGTAAAAAAAAATTAAAAAAGACCTGAAATGTGTGCTTTCAGCCATCATATTTCACACCCACGTCACCATATAATGGTGGTTTTGCCAATTGGACAAAAGTATTGGGACGTCTGCCCATTTATTGTTTCTACATTATGAAACAAGTTTATTGGATTTGATTGCATTCAGCCACAAGAGCAGAGGTCAGGATCCTAGATGATCACCATCACCACCACCAACTCATCCCCAATTCCACCACCTCATCCCAAACTCCCAAAAGTACTGGATGGAGTAGAGAACACAGTTCCACAATGCTGGAAAGCTTTATAGCCCTCTGACCCATGCCTGGCATTAGACATGGTGCCAGAATTTCTCCAGAGAGTCCTATTCTTTTGGCAGTACATCTATACATGGACTAGACAAGTATGTATATGTGCATTTGTACAACTTAAATTAGCTGAATGCATTCATTAGACGGGGTGTCTACAAACGTTTGGGCACAATTTAGTGTTTTATTTTCCATACGGGTGACTTTGGCAGTGATCTGTGATGTGCATGTGGGCATCTGGCAGGTTGTTGTGTTTGGTCTGGCGGGACAGTGGACAGTAGAGTGTTTTTTTTCCCTCTTAGATAAGTGAAAGTGAGGTTGGTAGTGTTTCTCACCTCTCTCTACACGTGGTGTGATCTATGAGAAATGGTCTGACACCTGATATAATTTGCCTTTAGCATTGCTCAGATGCTCCATTTTTGACTAGTACACCGGAGTTAAGAACCCAATCTGGTGCAGTGATAATGTGTTGGCTTTGTTAGCTGAGCTGTTAGTCTACATGCCCCCCAGCACTCTGATAGTATCTTTTATGGAACCTTGACTGGCATTTATTTATAATTTGTGTCCAAAAGTTTATGGACACGCCTTCTAATGAATGCATTTAGCGCATACACACACACACACAGCTTGTCTAGTGCCTGTATAGGACTCTCTAAAGAACCTGTTGGCACCATGCCCTAATCCCAGACATAGGGTAGAGGGGTATGAAGGCCCCAGCATTGTGGTACTGAGTTTTCTGCTCCATCCAGTTCTTTTGGGATGAGATGGGGTGCTGATTAACACTCTTGTCCCTGAATGCAGTCAAATCCATCCATCCATCCATCGCCCCCAACTGCCTTAATAGTTGAATCCATCCATCACTACTTCTCAAGTTCTTTAATATTAAGTAAAAGAAAGTCTGTTACCTTGTTGCCTTATTTTTGACAGACTGAGTTAGTCTACCGGCTCTCTGATGCTTTATTAATTGTTTTTGTTAGCCTAGCTGCTGAACTGATACGACGTGAAGCTCTCAGTTGCATAGCCTGCACTCTTGCCATAGTTTTGTTACCCTGCCTGCTGCCGCCTGTAAGGCCTCGGGCACACTGATATCGTATAAAGGCGACGTGTCTGCATAGGATCAGAACATTGAAAAGCAGAGGTGGGAACATAATGCCTCTTGTCTTTTGGGTTGAATAAACAAATAGGAGTTTGGGTCCCAAAATCGAATCAATAGTGTTTTGTGATGGCGCTAGCCTGGCACAGGATGGCCATTGCTGGCACATAACCGTTATGCCCACGACGGTGTGTGCTGGTGAGGCTGCCTTTTGTTTGCCCCCGTGCCCTGTGACAGGAGCATTTTTGTTGTTGACTTCAGAAAAATCCCTCGTGTCCCGAGTTGTGCAGTTGGTGCTATTGAGGTCAGGCACATTCTCTCTCTTCTCTTCTCGCCCCATTTTGTAGACGTGGGCGCTCCTCCAGGAAATAGCAAGCCATGCTGGGGGTGGCCAGAGAGAAAAGCTGCTGATGGACCTGTCCACCTGTTGTTAGCTTTGATGGCCGTGCTCATTGACGGTGTTAAAATGACTTGTGCTGTCTCAGGCTGGAATCATGTACCCTTCTAAATTATAGTCATACATCAGAAAAAAATTATTTCAAGATTTTCATAATTTAGTTCTAAAAGGTGAAGTAATATTTTACGTTTATTACATGTAAAGTGATGGATTTCAAGCCTTTTTTCATTTTATTGTTGATCAGTGTTGCTTAGAGCTCATTAAAATCTGAAATCCAGCATCTTATGAATCTTCAAACAGTTAAATACTGTGTATCTCTGAGGTACAAATGCCACACTCCTAATATATGACTAAGGATAACAAGAACTGGTCCAAAATCCTCTTTTTATTAGTAAATCTGCTCCTACAGACACACAATCCAAGGTGTCTGAAGTCCAGTGTGCAGTTTCTGCAGTCTGTGATGGTTTGAGGTTCTGGTGTTGGTCAACACAGCCCAGATTTAGAGCACTTCATGCTTCCATCTGTTGACAAGCTTTATGGAGATCCCTAGCTACTGCCTTACAATGCAAACACTACTACTGACCATCATATTAAAATATGTGCAGCACATGAGCTATAAGTCACTGATCAACATTAAAACAATGAAATGTCACTTTATGTGTAATTAAAATAGAATATGGCACTTTTAAAAATTAAATTATGAATAGAAATGAACCATGATATATATATTTTTTATGTAGTGCAAATGGTCCGTGAACATACATGTCTTCTGAGAGTTTATATGTAATTGATAATAATAGGGCTTACAATAGCATGTATATGCATCTTAAATTGAGATGTAATATTAGATATAATATTAACATTCTTGACTATTATGCGAGACAACATTTTTGATGTCTGCTTCCCATCACCACTGCACAAAAGTGTCATAACTTGGACTACAGTGGAGCATTTCACATCAAGCCTCACTGAACAACTGTGTTTACATCTTAAAGATGGAAAACTAATGCACAGCTATTGAGTTATAAAAAAGAGTCATAAAAGGTTAAGAGGTTAATGACTGCTTGTAAAGCCTAGGGGTTAAAACAACAGCGCTGAGACTTCTTGGTATTGAGTTAAGAGAGATTTCTGTCATTTTAATACAAAAAGCAGATGTTTTCTCTGGTTGGAGTCTTGCTAATTCTGTCTGTCAGTGAGCTGCTGGTTCTTAACCCTTTAACATTCTGCTCAACCATTTAATAGAGCACATTTAAGTCACTGTATCTCACTGAAGAAGGTGTTGAACTTAACACAATGTGATTGTGGCATCTCTACCAGTTGGTAGAGGAATGTTAGGCTAACAATCATCCACTATAGTTTAGAAATGCAACATTTTCTTGTGAATGTAAACCAGCAGCTTTGTAGCACCACATGGAATAAACTGGATCAAATACTGAAAAGTCACTGAAGC
>BRDA01007672.1:27134-38783 GCA_036984385.1 Crenuchus spilurus | reverse complement strand
TCTCCTTTTTATCTGGTTTCAGGTGTGATTTTTAAATTGCTCACACCTGTTACTTATCACAGGTGAGTTTGAATGAGCATCACATGCTTGAAACAGTTATTTACCCTTAATTTTGAAAAGGTGCAAAACAAAGTTTTGTGTGAAATTGTCAAATTTGCCTTTTTTCCCTCTGTTTTTTTTGTTCCAATACACACAAAGGAAATAAACATGTGTATAACAAAACATGTGTAATTGCAATAATTTTCTGGGAGAAATACTTCATTTTCCGGAAAAAAATTCAGGAGTGCCAACACTTTAGGCCATGACTGTATATATATGCATATGCATATAATTGTTAAACATTGGTTTTTAAAATAATGTAATATGCTTAATGTGCTTCAGTTTTTTTATCTTTAAAAATTGATTTAAAAAATGATTTTAAGCCAGTTTTTATATAAATGTTGCTAAATATGGTTATAAATGATACTTTATATATTTCTTTGAGATGCACTAGTATATTCTCCCTAGAATTGATAAGCCCAGTCATTTAAGAGTAGGTGTGTCCATTGTATAAGCCCCACCTTCTCTGATAGTATGACCACAAATGGCTAGATTGATCTTTGTTTCTATGAAAAATAGTCAATAAGAGATTCTCAGAAGAGTGAAAGTGAGACTATTTAGCTTAGAAATAATTTTTGTCCATTATGTTGCTCGGTCACTGTAGTCTACTGTTAATGAACTGCATTGCTTTGAGAAGAATTGTTGGTAGCACATTATAATACAACCTAGTTTTAGCTTCCTGTAAATTTTTTTGTAATTTCCCAAAATGTATGGTGTAACTTCCTCTTATGAATTAGTACATATAAAATTACTTACGGGTTCCTACTGGTACCTTAATGTAGGTACAGCAGAACAGTGCTGTGTCCTAAATCACATTGCAGAGTTTGAGACCTAAACTAAGATCTGGAGAAGTTATGTTGAGGTATTTTTACAGACATTTTAGGTGACTATAGAATTCTAGTGTTAGAAAAAGTGGACAACAGACATGTCTCCTCTGAAAACTATGTAAAAATGGTGGGCTGCACCATTTCTTTAACGTTTTTCCAAGAATTAATTACAACTTGACACTTGATGTCAATAGTCACCTAAAATAACCCAGCTGTTAGATTAGTTTAGATTAGATTAAACTTTGGCAATGTGATTGCACGCATCAGAATTTGACCTCCGCATTTAACGCATCAGTGCAGTGAAACACACACTAGAACGTGTGCCTAAAGCAGTGGGCAGCCCTATCCACAGCACCTGGGGGAGCAGTTTGGGGTTAGTTGCCTTGCTGAAGGGCACTTTAGTCATGACTTGCCTGTGACTTCCGGTCACAAGGCTACATCCCTAACCACCAGGCCACGGCTGCCCGTTACTGTCACTAAAATTTTTTGTTTCAAATCTAGTTATTAATTAAAAGCTCAGAGACTTCAGTACGATTTCAGACATATTTTCTGCTGTATCTTTAATTACAGAAAGTATTTTAAGTACTAATTCATAAGGAAAATTACAATTGAAATTACACTGTAAAAAACTGAGCTGTATTGTAAAATGTTTCTGAATTGTTTGATTTATTATTTAACAGTTGAATAATCTCAAAAAATATATTCCTAATTTTACTCTTATCTTCCTTAATTTTAGCTTGAATGTGTATATTTAAAAGCCCTAAAATTATACTTCTAACTCTAAAACTATACCTGGACAGATTTAGTAATATATATGTAACATCTATGATTTTTCTCTCCACAGAAACAGAATTTCCAGAGCCTTAGCTGTCCTGGCTTTACCGGTGACGACAGCTGTCAATCAAAGCAAACCCCACCCTCTTCCAGAAGCCCTGCCCACCAGAATGAGAATGAGACCCTGCTCTCCTCCTCTGTGTGGGATCAGGGGGCGGAGCCTCACATCACCACAAAAGAGGGGTCGACCGTTATTGACGAATCGGAAGCAGACTTCTCGGGACGCGTGGACTGGACGGCCAACGGGAAGGACTGGGAGCCTCCATGGGCGGGGCTTTGTGGCCTAAAGAGAGATGTTCTGGGTGGAGAGCTTGATATTGAGCAAATTGAAAGAAACTGAGAAGTTTAAACAAACCAACGGCAAAAATGATGTCTCAGCGAGTGTACACATTAAATGAAGGGAATGTGTCTAACATTTCTCATTGGGAGGATGTTTTTAGAATTTTTTAATCTATTTCAAGGTTTTTTTTATTTTATTATTATTTTTTTTTTTTACATATTTAAAGTGACCTTATCGCATTTGAGGAAGAACGCCTGAAGGAATGAAAGACCATTTGTCTTAATGGTAACTCACCATTTTCCAGTTTTACTCTATGATGAGTATGGAAGTGGACATACACTGAAATGTAGAATGATAAATACATTAAAAGTCTATAGAAATGGGGTAAGTCTTAATTCTATTTCAGTGCAATGAGAAATATTAGATATATTACTTACATTTGACATGTTTTCACTTTACAAGACATTATTCCTTTGCCATGCAGCTGGTTCCAATGCTCTTTGGAGACATCTTCTGTCCTAACCTCCTCTCTTCACTAACAGCCTGGATTTAGGTGAACATGCTCCAAGCGGAGGTGCTACCGCCACCATACTTTACTTTTGGCCATCACGTGATTTTTGTTGTTTTTGCTGTTGGAGCAGAGGGGATTATCAGAGTTTTTCTTTCTTCGTTTTTTAAGAGTTTTGGCTCAGGACTCAGGAGAATCGAATGCTTATGCAAGTGAAGCTGTGGGATGACTCAGGTTAAAGCTTAAAGTGATATTTCAGTGAAAAAATGACAAATGTGCACACGTTCCCTCGTTACTGTAGCAGTGAGTTTGGTCAAATATTAAGATAAAAGTTTTTTTTTTTTTTCCCTCAAACTGTCATATTTTATATTCATTACACAAAGTGTAACATTTCAGCCTTTTTTGAGATTTAATGTTGATCAGTATGACTTATAGCTCACTGTAAAATGATGCTCAGCAATAGTGTTGGTACTGTGGGCAGCTGCTGGGCACCTACATAAAGCTTGTCAGTAGATGGAAGCATGAAGTGCTCTAAAAACTGGGCTATATTGACTTTGGACTTGGTGGACCAACACCAGCACCTCAAACCATCACAGACTGCAGAAACTGCACACTGGACTTCAGACACCTTGGATTCTGTGTGTCTCAGACTCTAGGAGCCGATTTCCAAATTAAATGTAAAAAGAGGACTTTGGAGCACTGCGTAACAGTCCAGTTATTGTTCTCCTTAGTCCAGCGAAGACACTTCTGATGTCTGTGGTTCAGGAGTGTTGATATTAGGAATGTGGCAGTTGTTGCTCTGAGAGATGCACAGTATTTATACTGTTTGATTTTGATGAGCTATAAGTCAAACTGATCTGTTTTTTTTTTTTCATGTAGACTCATTACATTTATGACAATATGTCTTGTTTTGGCTACATTTGAAGGGGGTGGAGGTGTGTAAATTTGATACTTTTTCAGTCGGACTTGAAGGACTTCTGGGATATTGGAGTTCAGAGAGAGAGAGAGAATGTAACAAGGCGATGGTATTCTGCACTCTGATTGGTGGATTGGCTCACAGTGGATAGCTGATGGAGATTTTGTAGCTTTTTTCTTCGTAGAGGAAGAGGAGTACGTACACCACAGCATGATGTTCTCAAAGTGTGGTTAGTAGCCTTGTCTGCCTGTCTGTGCTGTATGAGGAGTGAACGGGGCTTCTTCTTTCATGGCTGTACACATTCTCTACTCCGTTCATTCCGAAAGTACACGGCATCACCGTTACGGGGAAAAAAAGATCACTTTGAGAACTGAGTGCCGTGGTTGTGGACTTAATATTGAACTCTCACACGCACACATTCACTCACACCATCTCTCTCTCTCACACACACACACACACACGTGCGCTTTTTCCGAGCGTCATGCTTAAAAGGGCTTCAGGTTTTAACACTGAATGGATATTTCAGTCGACTGACTTTCCCCCTCATCCCTTTTTCAAGCTAATAGAGTTTAATGGCTCTTTTTATGACGTGTAACTACAAAAAGGTAAAATGTACTTATTTCTGTATAAATAAACACCTTTTAAAATGCGTTTGTAAACCGGCTGCTCACTCATCTTTAATATAATAGACTTCATCCTATTGCTGTCTATCCATCCATCCATGTCTCTCTCGCTATCTCCGTTGCTCTACCTTTTTCTGTCTCTTGCTATCGCTGTTGCTGTACCTTTTTTCTTTCTCTCTCCAGCTCCATATCTATCTATCCACCCATCATCCATCAACCCTTCCCTCGCCATCACTGTTGCTCTACCATTTTCTTTCTCTCCATCTCTATCTCTCTTGCTATCACAGTTGCTGTACCTTTCTTTCTCTATCTCCAGCTTCATCTCTATCCATCTGTCTGTCTCTCCCTCCAGCTCCATATCTATCTATCCCCCCCCCCCAAGCACTCCGTATACAGTCGGTTACTATTTAAACTTTTCCACTGCAGGAAATATGTAAATGAGCCTGTAAAAGCACCAAAGCCGCCCAACACACACTGTCCGCTCTACATCTGCACGACCTGTGTGTGGTGTACAGTTAAGGAAGTGGCTGGACCCTCTCTGGTCACAATGTTTACAGTAGATGTTTGCTGTGTGTGTGTATATATCTGTGTTGTGTATGGACTCCTGCTTATTCAGCATCACTTCACACACTTGCTGTGTTTACCAGAAGAGTCTGACTGAGCTCAGACTGACTGTAGATTATGGCTGAACTGTTTATACACACTCACCTCAGCAGCCACAGAAAATCTCCATTTACTCCACTCACAGGCATGTAAACCTCAGTATAACAACCCTCAACATGTGGCTCTTTTCAGACTTTTCATGTCATCTTCACTAGATTTGCTAGATGATGTGATTTGATGGACTCATTAGCTCCATTGACCATACAGGTGCACTTTGTACAGACTGTAGTCCATCTGTTTCAGGCTGGTCTTCAATGGTCAGGACCCCCAAATAGCAGGCAGATCATTCAATGACACTGACATGGTGGTGGTGTGTTGGTGGTGATGTTTTTAAACACCTCCGTGTCACTGATACCAACCAGCCAAGAGTGTCGGAACTAGAGGGCCAACACAAACTAAACAAAGAACCATTTGACATTGTAAATCTCATATAGAACCATTTATCTTTAGCAAAGTACCATCTTCAGGCTTTCACTTTTCTAAAACAAACACATTATGTCATTTCCTGTTCAGTCTGCCCAAAACCTCTGGGACAGGACAGGAAGCTGTGTGTGTGCTGTTTACGGAGGTACAGTTTTCCAACTGGTCTCTTCTTTGTCCACTTTGAGCTCCACCTACCAGATACACTCACACACCAAAAAATTATTACATCATTAAAAAGACGTAATTGAAACCTTTGATTGTTGATCAGTATGCAAACCATTATTGCATCACATTTTTAGAACATTCTGGGAATGTTATTCTGGGAATGTTACTCTGGTAACGTTCTGAATATTTTAACATACAGAAAGTGTTCTACTAACCAAAAACTGTTAGCTGGGAGGCTGGCCAGTCAATCACAGTAATATGATGGTCAGTAGTAGTGTTGGCACTGTATGCAGCAGCTCTTTGTAAAACGTCAGCAGACGGAAGCATGAAGTGCTCTAAAATTTGGGCTGTGTTGATTTTGGACTTTGTGGACCAACACCAGCACCTCAAACCATCACAAACTGCAGAAACTGCACACTGGACTTCAGACACCTTGGATTCAAGGAGCTGACTTACAAATTAAAAGAGGACTTTGGGCCACAGTTCTTGTTGTCCTGAGCCCAGGTAAGACCCCTCTGATGTCAGTAATGAATATAAAATGTCAGTTTATGTTTTTGAATTATGAACAAAAAAACCCCTTTATAAAACACATCAAAATATTCAAAAAGGTTTTTTTTTTGTTCATATATATTTACATAATTTTCAGATGCAACTGATCAGTAATGACAGGTCTGGAGTCCAAATTGTGTTCTTCACTTCAGAACTGTCTGATCTCAGATCAGGCTCCCCTGTATTTATGATTGAGGCCTTGCTGACTAGTCCATGAGACCTTAAATAATGTCTGGATGTGGTCCGAGTCGGCAGAGTGGATATTTAACAGAACCGTGGGCTATTTTAGGTGACTATTGAGATCTAGTAATTGATAGTAAAACGGTTCTAAATGAAAGAAATACAGTTTGGACTCCTAACAAGCCTTGACTTGGCTGAATCAGTGTTGGAAAAACCCTCATTTTTGCTGAACTGGTCCTTTAAAGCATTGATGTATCACCAAGATATAAAGTAACATGATCTCTTTCACGTTCTGCATGTGTCCATGTGGTAGAGGAGTCTGGAGTTTGTATCCTGACTGTAGTTTAACTCTGGCTGAGGGCCGGATCTGGATCTGGAGTTTGTAACTTTGTAAAAGTTGAATGTTTTCACAGCAGGAAAGTGGACTTTCATGTTTCTCATCAGCTCTGATTCCATATCTGAAACATCCTGATGGTCAGAGAGTTTCACTCAGCACCAGATGTTGTCATCCAGGAGTTCAGATTATCTGTCTTGGGACATTTAATAGTCATCAATACAACTACAAAGTGCACCTATATGGTCAGTGAAGCTAAAATAGACAATGAGTGGAAATCCAAGATTTGTGTACCTAAAGAAGTGGCCAGCACAGTCATATCAGAACATTATGAACACCCTAGGTTTGGCCTGTGACATCATGTGACGGGGTTTACTGCTGATATAAATAAGTGAGCACACCAGTCAGTTGTATCAGAGTGTAAAACCAAAGGACATAGTGTGACTGATATCTATGATAACAGGGTAGCAGGTGAAGCATGGTGGAGGCAGCACCTCAGAAACCACTAACTTTATGGGACGTTCTACAGCCAACGTAGTGAAGCTGTACTAAGAATGAACTTCTCATATTCTCATATATACACTGTTCAAAAAAATAAAGAACACTTAAACAACACAATGTAACTCTAAGTCAACCACACTTCTGTGAAACCAACCTGTCCAGTTAGGAAACAACACTGACTGTGAATCACTTTTACCTGCTGTTGTGCAAATGTATACAGGTATGTATACTATACAGGAGTGGTTCTGCAGGTGGTGACCACAGAGCTTTTCTGTTCTCATCCTTTCTGGCTGATGTTTTGGTCACTTTTGCATTCTGTCAGTTCTCTCACCATAGAGGTAGCATGAGGCGATGTCTACAACCCACAGAAGTTGCTCAGGTAGTGCAGCTCATCCAGGATGGCATATCAATGTGAGCTGTGGCAAGAAGGTTTGCTGTGTCTGTCAGCACAGTGTCCAGAGCATGGAGCAGATACCAGGAGACAGGCCAGTACACCAGGAGACATGGAGGGGGCCGTATGAGGGCAACAACCCAGCAGCAGGACCGCTACCTCCTCCTTTGTGCAAGGAGGAACAGGAGGAGCATACCATGAGGGTGGTATGACATTTTGAGTATGATTCCAAATCCAGACCTCCAAGAGGTAATAATTTTGATTTACATTGATCATTTTTATGTTATTTTGTTCTCATCACATTCCACTATGTAATAAATAAAGAATTTCAACAGGAATATTTTATTCATTGAGATCTAGGATGTGTTATTTTAGTGCTCCCTTTATTTTTTTGAGCAGTGTACATAGGATAACATGTATATTCATTACTGACATCAGACGTGTCTCATCTGATTTCAGCAAACACTACTACTGACCATCATATTACTGTGACTGATTGGAGGTATAAGTCAGACTGCTCAACATTAAAAGACTTGAAATATGTCACTTTGTGTAATGAATATTCTGAACAAAAAATAACCAAATTATGACGCATGACTGTAGAGACAGACCAGCAAAAGTCATGAATATAATCTGTAGCATCCATCTTCCTGCATAACACGTGTGAACATGAAATGGAGTCAGATTCCTGTTGGCTGTGCAAAGCTTTATTAGTCTTTATATCTTACAGTAAGTCAAAAATCTCTTAAACCAGACTGAACTGTCTGGATGACTAAACTGTAAGTGATCTCTATACAGTGTGAGCTGATTAAGAGATGTTTTGGGCATATATTCATGAAAAAGTTTTGGGTGACTATTGAGTTATAGTGCCTTAAAATTGCAGGTCTAAGCTAAAGAAGTAACATTTGGACTTTAAACATATCTTAGCTCATCAAATGTAAGTTGTTTAAGTGGAAAAATGTGTAAATCTGGTTTTCTGACCAAACCACAGTTTTACCACAGCTTAGCCTCGTAATGCAAACGCATTAAGCCAGGCTTACACACACACAGGTCCGAAGGCCTTGACGAAGTCTCCTTTCACACACACTTGCGTCACATCTCCTTTCACGCACTGCCAGCCCGCACTGAATGAAGAGAAGCAAATGTCAACATTGTACAGCTCATTTAAAATGCATTCTTCTCATGCCAGCCTCCAGTCGTAAACGTCTCCAGCAGAAAGTGAAGTGTTACTGAATCACTGCACTGTTTTACACTCAAATACACTCAAACTGTCTACAAGGCTTCACATATGTGGTATGTCCACAAAACTAAGCTGTTAACACAAGTTATGAACACAAAACCTTCTATTTTTGAGACATTTTAAAAGTTGGAACACTTTCTAAAAATTGCAATAAAAAACTGAACTGTATAAATTGTTAATTCTCTTGAACCTTTAACAGACAAAACTAAAAATTTTCAGTGTTTTCGTTGATTAATTGTTTGTTAAATACAAACAAATTCAGAAATTGATGCCTTAAAACACTCAAAAACAGTTGGGACAGAGGGATGTTTACTAATGTTGCATCACCTTTTCTTTTAAAAGTACTTTTTAATGGTTTGGGAATTGAAGATACTAATTCACAGTATGGACATAATTATTGCTACATATTGCAGTAATGAACTAATGATGTATGGTGTAGTCTTTGTCTTCAGTGTAATCTCTTTCAGACTTTGACTGTGAGTTGTGTTGTGATTCTGTCAGCAGGTCCAGTATGAGGATCTATTAACCGCGATGTTTCAGTATAGCATCCACGGCGGCGGCCAGGTTGTCCATGTATCCGTCAGCTGTCACTGTAGGATGTCTCTCATCGCTCGGCCTACAAACATACACAGAGATTGCAGTCAGTGTAAATGGACTAACTTTCTAAGGTTGTAGGTTTGTACTAAATGACCACAAACACTTTAGTGAAAATGTAATTTCATTACAAAACGAGACATGTGCATTTGCTGAAGGAAACACTGAATGATTGCACAGCTGAAGTGGTTCCAACATCCAAACAGTTGCTACATGGTCAGTATGGTGCACCTGTTTTTGCTTGGTGGTTACTATGGCATTGCTAAGTTGTTGCTATGGTGTTGCTAGGTGGTTGCTAAGGTCTTTCAGCTAGTTGCTATGGTATTATGTGCTATCATGTCCAAGGTGGCTGCTAAGTTGATGCCACATGTTTACTATAGTATCCCAGGTGGTTGTTATGAAGTTGCTAGCTGGTCACTATGCTGTTGCTTGGTAGTTGCTATGGTGTTGATGCTAGATAGGCACCATGGTGTGACGTGGTGATTGCTATGGCAGTTGCAATGATGTTGCTTATTGGTTGCTAGGGGATCTCAGTTGGTTGTTGTAGTATTGTTACATTTGAAGGGTACCAAAACTTTTTCACCCCATCCATTCCTATGGGAAACAATATGCACTGCTATAATATCCATTGCTACACAAAAACGGTGCATCCAATCAAAATACAAGCACAATCCAATGAACATGCGGCGCACACCCATAGCTAGACTCAATTTGGGTCTGAAGAACAGACCTCTGAGGTTGTGAACTATGGTGTAACTGCTGCTATGCTGATAAAAGAAACACCAGGTCTTACGCTGTTTATCATTGTGGGGAAAATGACCAAAATCACTGCTGTTTCTCTCTGCAGTAAACAACACAAAGATGTTCCAGAGTGGAACTGTTTTGTCCTCTCAGCCCAAATGTTAGTGTGTTCTCTGAGTTATGAGGCTGCTAATACAGTCGAAATACAAATACTGTTACATCCAAGCTACAAACAGGCTCATAAATCCAGTGACATTTGGGTGAAAAAGGGGACAGGGGAAATGTATAGAGTTCAAAATGTTTTTATTTACAACAGCGCACAACTTTAGAAAATGCCATTCATATTTCTTTAAATCAGCTTAGACTTCCTTATGTGGGATTATGGGCAAATAAGAGTATTTTAAACTCAGCAGACAGTCAGACTACAAAAAAAGATAAAATATCAATAATATATACAGTATAAATGATCTCCTCTGATAAAATGAGTCACCTCGTGTGTTTAAGGTTGTAGTAACTTCAGGCTCCTGCAGATGGCACTGCAAGATGATGATCAGGCTATAAATTCCAAAGGGGAGTGTGATAGATTGAGAATATGTGGTACAGTGGACCAGTTTGCAGCTGAGTGTGAAGCGGCTGGGATGAAGATCAGTACCTCCAAATCCAGGACCATGGTACTCAGCTGGGAAAAGGTGGAGTGCTCTCTCCAGGTTGGGAGGATGTCCTTGCCTCAAGTGGAGGAGATTAAGTATCTTGGGGTCTTGTTCACTAGTGAGGAAATCAACAGGTGGATCGGTTTAGCATCCGCAGCGATGCGGGCTCTGTACCTTTCTGTCGTCTTGAAGAGAGAGCTGAGCCAGAAGGCAATACTGTCTGTTTACCAGCTGGTTTACGTTCCATGGTCATGAGCTTTGAGTAGTGACTGAAAGAATGAAATTGTGGATACAAACAAATTTTGGTTTCATCTGTGCTGTGGAACATCCAGGTGCTCTTTTGCAAATGTCTAACATGCAGCAATGTTTCTTTTGGACAGCAGTGGCTTCCTTCATGGTGTCCTTCCATGAACTCCATTCTTGTTTAATGTTTTACTTATTGTAGATTTGTCAACAAAAAAATGTGGCAGAGATTTCTGTAAGTGTTTATCTGACTTTAGGTTTCTTCTTCACCACATTGAGCATTCTGCGCTGTGCTCTTGCAGTCATCTTTACAGGATGACCACACCTAGGCAGAGTAGCAACAGTGCTGAACTTTATCCATTTGTAGACTGTCTGTCTTACTGTGGGCACATGAACATCAAGGCTTTTAGAGATAAGTTTGTAACCTTTTCCAACTTGCAAATGCAATTCTTGAATGTAGGTCTTCTGAGATCTCTTTTGTATGAGGCATGGTTCACATCAGGCAATGCTTCTTGAGACCAGCAAACTCAAAACTGGTGTGTTTTTTATAGGGCAGGACAGCTTTAACCATCACATCCATTTTCATCACATTGATTGGCTCCAGGTTGGTTGGGGCCTGGCTCTAATTAGCTCTTTAGAAGTAATTAGAATAAAGGTTTAACATACTTTTACCACCCTGCACAGTGAATGTTTACATGTTGCGTTCAATGAAAATATGAAAACATATATTTTTTGTTCAGTATTAGTTTAAGCAGACTGTCTATTGTTGTGACTTAGATGAAAATCAGAACACATTTAATGACTAATTTATGCAGAACGTATTTAATCAGTAATTTACACAAGACTAAAAGTAGATTCAGTGTTGTTATCTGTCAGACGAATTTGATT
>BRDA01007672.1:0-24990 GCA_036984385.1 Crenuchus spilurus | reverse complement strand
ACTCAGTGGTTGGTATAGTGAACTTAGTTGGTATAGTGAACTCAGTGGTTGGTATAGTGAACTTAGTTGGTATAGTGAAATCAGTGGTTGGTATAATGAACTTAGTTGGTATAGTGAAATCAGTGGTTGGTATAGTGAACTTAGTTGGTATAGTGAAATCAGTGGTTGGTATAGTGAACTTAGTTGGTATAGTGAAATCAGTGGTTTGTACAGTGATCACAATGGTTGGTAAACACAACTGAATGGTTGGTACAGTGAACTTGGTTGTTACAGTAAACTCAGAGGTATAGTGAACTCAGTGGTTGGTATAGTGAACTCAGTGGTTGGTATAGTGAACTCAGATGGTATAATGAATTCAGTGGTTGGTATAATGCAGTGGGTAACATCATTGCCTCCAAAATAGTAGAATGGGGTTAAAATCCCAGCCCAGGTAAGCAAACCACACTACACCTGTTAGTATCCTTGCACAAGATTACTAGCAGTACATTACTTATAAATGTAAGAATAAACATCAAACATCAAATCACCAAACACATCTGGAGCTGAATTGATATCTCTCAGACTAGCCAGAACGGTCTAAATATGTTTTCCCTAAACCATTCCTGTAATATAAGATGGCTGTTTACAACATGACCACAAACAGCAGTTTGTGTTCTTTGTTATCTTTTGTTTTCAGGCCCACTGACATATTACTCCTGGTCATTTTAAAGGATTGACAAAATTTAGTCTTCTGCTGTTTATAGCTGTCACATAATTTTTTATAGTCAAAAGCATGTTATACATTATCAGAAACCACATAAGCAAGTCTATGTGAGATTACTGAACAACACAGACAAATGTGACATGATTTAGGAACGCATATGATGCACTTTCATTTCAAACTTCACATTTTCTTTCCTTCCTCACTGAGGGAATGGTGGCCGAGCTGAGGATGACCATTACAAATGAGGGTATTCCTATAAATCTAAGGATATTTGTCATCAGGCAGTTTTATGCTCATGTCAATCTCTACTAAATTAACAAAAAATACATAAATATGTAAATAATTATAGTTTAGCTTGGCTGGAGAGGAGCTGCAGCACTGAAACTGAGCTGTTATGTGCCCTCGTTAATGCAACTGTGGGCAGATGCTGCAGCTACAGCACTAAATTTGAGTAAACGTGGCTGCGGGAAGGCGAGCTGCTTCCTTCCCATAAAACAGCTGAAGAGGTTTCACAAGCTGCTAAACTCTCACACGCTGATGCTGCACTGAGAAAATGCCTGAGTCATGAGAGAGTCTGAGCACAGAAGAGATAACAGAGCAAAGCATGCTGGCTGTTAGAAAACACTATATGATAATATTGTAGTATACAACTCACGAGATTATTCAGTTTATTTCTACACAGTTGGACTAATTTCACAGATGAATTTTCTTGTTTTATCAATTATTTCTATTTACTTCTGCTAATAAAATAATATAACTGCAATAGAGCCAGTAGCTCATTTGTTGCTGCACAGTTTGTGATGCTCTTCTAGTCTTTCATTGGTGACACTTGGCTGGTTGTTGCACTATTTTCACTCCAGTAGTGACACTGAGGTGTTTAAAAATATCAGCAGCTCTATGTCAGTGTCACTGAGAATGACCCTCTAGCTCTGTCAGTGTCTTGACCATTGAAGAACTACAAAGTGCACCTATATGGTCAAATAGACAATGAGTGCAGATACAAGAAGTGTACTTAATGAAGTGGCCTGAGGTGGCATCTTATCTAGGAGGTCCTTCAGTGCCATATTGGTGTTAAAAGGGGCCCCCACTGAGCATGTCTGGGACCAGGTTACAGTGTTAGAGTAACATGTAGTTTGTAGATTTGTTTTGGTAATGCAGATTACTCTTTCTAAGAAGTAATAAGTAAAGTAATCTAATTACTAATTATTAACTTCAGTGAAATAATTAGTCACATGTAATGAATTACTTTGAGTAACTTTCCAACACTGATCACAAATAAGTCATGTTATGGTCTCAGAAACACAATGCATTGTGAGTTTATAGCATGTGTGGTCCTGTAAGCTCACACTGGCTCACAAACCACATGAAGAACACAACACTATTTGCTTGCTCACAACATCAAATCCAGTTCAACCACATCAAGCTCAGCATCAGATCCAGTTCTACAAGTGTGTTGGCGAAAGGAGCTCCAGAACAGACACACACTCTCTCAACAGAGGTTTCATAACTGTCTGGTTATGCTCTGTCTCTGTTAAAGTGATAGTATTTGTGTAAAATTTACAGGCTTTAAAATCATTCCAGCTAAAACATGTTTGGTGTTCATAGTTTAGTTCTGAACTGGAGCTATGAGGCTAATGTAGCTAACAAGTAATGGAAGCTTATGTGCACCAGTTAGCATCACATACCACCATCTCAAACTGAATTGAATATGTGGTCTCTGACAATGCTTACTGTATTCCATAAACATGTTCAAAAACTGCTACTACTGTCAGCTGCGCAACATACTTTTGCTAAAGATAAGAGCCTGGACTACAACAAGGTGTCCTGCTTGATTCCTTACCCAAACAAGTGTGAATAACTTTAATACTAATGAAGATCTGGTGATGAAATGAACCTCAGTTTGTGAAAAGACTGACCTACAGGTAGATGAGTGTTCATTTCTGATGACTAATATTTGTGGCTGTTGGAGTGGAGGCCAGCACCCATCCAGCCATCTCCATTGGTCACCTGCCACAGCAGTGAGACATTAAAGGACTCAGTTATCCTCGTGGAAACAGCACGGGACGTTGTTATTTCACCCTGACAATTGTGCAGAGATATTTTATAATGTATCAGTGCACAGGACAGGAGGAAGTGTTGTATAATGTATCAGTGCACAGGACAGGAGGAAGTGTTGTATAATGTATCGGTGCACAGGACAGGAGGAAGTGTTGTATAATGTATCAATGCACAGTACAGGAGGAAGTGTTGTATAATGTATCAGTGCACAGTACAGGAGGAAGTGTTGTATAATGCATCAGTGCACATGACAGGAGGAAGTGTTGTGTAATGTATCAGTGCACAGTACAGGAGGAAGTGTTGTATAATGTATCAGTGTACAGTACAGGAGGAAGTGTTGTATAATGTATCAGTGCACAGGACAGAAGGAAGTGTTGTATAATGTATCAGTGCAGAGTACAGGAGGAAGTGTTGCATAATGTATCAGTGCACAGGACAGGAGGAAGTGTTGCATAATGTATCAGTGCACAGTACAGGAGGAAGTGTTGTATAATGTATCAGTGCACAGGACAGGAGGAAGTGTTGCATAATGTATCAGTGCACAGTATAGGAGAAAGGGTTCATGGTGTGAATATAGTGAAAAAGCAATAAAAAAATGGCAAAAAAGCAGGTCTCCATGCAGACCACATCACCATAAGATCAGGAGAACAGAACTGCATGCTGGACATTTTACTACATGTTGTAAAGGTATATTTTATTTTAATTTTATCACCAGATCTTCATTAGTATCAAAGTTATTCACCATCATTTGGGTAAAGAAGTGATTGGGTCACATTGTAGTGTGATGATTTAGGTATGCAGCACAATGCTAATTGGTGTACATAGTTGTCCATTGTTAGTTACATTAGCCTTGTAGCTCCAAACGCCAGACACCAAACATGCCTCCATCCTTGAGACTTATTCATGTAAAAATAAGCTTATTTAAACCTCACAGACCCAGTTGTGGATGTAAAACACTCCTTCAGAAACTCCCTACTGGAGTTTTAAATGAATACTTCACCAAGAATACTCACATAGCTCATAATGAATACAAATGGAGTATATATATGCTCCCACGGTCTTATGTTCCCCGGTTCAATATACTTTGACACCTTAACCCTCCTATTGTGTCTGGGTTAAGTTCAACCTGACCTTAACCTTTTCAGGCTCTCATTAAGTGCTATACAGAGCTGTGGAAAATAGGACCCTAGAAGATAAGACACATACAGTCATACATCAAAAACAGTAGAATAACATTTTTGTTCATAAACTGTTGTCATTTATATTGATTACACATAAAGTGACATATTTCAAACCTTTTTCTGTTTTAATGTTGATCAGTATGACTTATAGCTCATGAGTTGAGCCAATCAGTCACAGTAATATGATGGTCAGTAGTAGTGTTGGCACTGTGGGCAGCTGCTGGGCATCTCTATACAACTTGTCAGCAGATGGAAGCATGAAGTGCTGGTAGATGGCTTTGTTGACTTTGGACTTGGTGGAGAAATGCCAGCAGGTGAAATGGCACCTTAAACCATCACAGACTGCAGAAACTGCACACCGGACTTTGGCCACCTTGGATTCTGAGCCTTGAAGTACAACCAAGTGTCAAAGCTTCTGTATTACTTTTCACCAATATCAGGTATAAATGTCAAGATTCCCAGTTATGTGCTGATGTTTTGAACCACTGGCTCTTTGGTCATTTCGATGGATCACTATCAAGTCAACTGCCTTGAATTTTTCAGCTAATCGCTTGTTTTTTTCTCAGATTTCTCTAACAAATGCAGCCATGTTGCAGAATATTTTGCCATTCAGTCCAGCAGAGGGGGCATATTTGGGTAGGAGCTGACATCAATGCATACCCTTTACTGACTCTAAAGGTACATTTTTCTGCTATCAAGACACTAATTCTGTCAGTGATTTTACATTTAATAAAACAAACAACACATTGGACCAATACCAGCAGATAACATGGCTCCCGAAACCAGCACAGACAGCAGAAACTGCACACTTCGGACATTGTGGATTCTGTGCCTTTCGGCTCATCCTCCAGACTTCAACACTTTGATTTCCAAATGAAAAGGTTCCCAGGTAAGACACTTCTGACGTTGTTGCTGGTTCAGGAATGTTGATATTAGGAACTTGGCAGCTGTAGCTCTGAGAGATACACAGTATTTATTGTGGATTTTTGATTTTCATGAGCTATAAGCCATACGGATCAACAAAAAAGGCTTGAAATATACGTGTAAAGATAATAAAATATATGAGTTTTACCTTTATAAACAAAAATGAACATTTTAACCACATTCTGTAGTTTATGTAAACTTTAGACACCAAAGACTTGGGGTAAGGAATAATGTAACTTAGCCAACCATCTGCTTTAAACAATGACACTGTATTCTGTTCACCTCACTCGTTACAAGATGCTGAAAAATGGGGAACTTTAGATACAAACACAAAACTCCCACACATGTTCCACCCACTGCAGAGTTGCTCCAGGTGTTTACTGATCCTCGTGAGACCTTGATGAAACCCTGTCCAACACATTTTTCGTGTTTCTCAGGCCTGTAGACATGAAGAGGCTCACAACTAAGGTACTGTTTCAAGCTGCTGAAATGTCTTGCTGTTCTGGAGAGACACATAAGTACATGATTTGGCCAATTGCATTGAAACGGAGCAGCGCGATCAGGTGAGCTCAATCAGCATTCCTGCTGGGCCGCCTTAGCTTTGGCCATTTAAAGTTAAAAGCAGCAGCAGATAAGCATCAGGTAGCTAGACTGCTCTGTCTGGATCAGTTTTGCTTCATTACACATAATGAATGTGATTAGCAAAGAGAGAAGGTGGATATGATCCTGGATCAGCTTTGTGAATACGGAACGGAACAGAACAGGAGTCGTCCTAGTGGGCCCTGTCACAGCATGCTGAGAGATTAGAGACACATCATTTAACATTGCAAATTAATAGCTATGTGAATATGGGAGGTTTAAAGTGACGTACGAGACTGTTTAAAGCTGAGAAAGAAAGAGAGAAAGCTGAGCAAACACAGGTGTGATCCTGGGCCATGTGCTACCCTCCTGCAACCTTAATCTAACCCACCTCATCCAGGTAATGAAGACCATCAGGGTCATAAAGTGATATGGTGCTTTAATGTTGATGGGTATGAGTTGTTTGGTCAATCAGTCATAGTAATATGATGGTCAGTAGAAGTGTTGGCACTGTGGGAAGCTGCGGGGCATCTCAATAAAGCTTGTCAGATGGAAGTATGAAGTGCTGGTAGACAGTTGTGTTGACTTTAGACTTGGGGGACCAACACCAGCACCTCAAACCATCACAGACTGCAGAAACTGCACACTGGACCTTGGGTTCTGTACCTCTACACTCTTCCTCCAGATTCCAGCTTGAAGTTAAATTTAATCAAAAAAGAACTTTGGACCAGTTCTTGTGGTCAAAATCCAAATTAAATATTCAAATTATTTGAGCTATAAGTCATATTGATCAAGAATAAAACAAAAAAGGCTTAAAATATAAAAAAGTCTGTCTTGTTTACCCTTTTTAAAAAGTAAAATAATGAACAAAAATGAACTTTTTCACCATACCCTGAAAGACTAGATCTCCAGTATCAGGACTGCACACCTCTGACCTGGATCTTTTGAACAAAGACTTCCAGAGCAATGTTTCTACAGATGTCTACAGGCATAGATACACAAAAAGGAAGTGACCACTAAGTGCTAACAGAGTGAAGGGAAGGTAAACACTATACATCAAATGTCTTGTACTCTTTCTGCTCCGTCACCTTTCAGGCTTTTCTTCCCTTTGTATGGACGAGACCGTTTGTTATGTTGTGTAGACAGATCAGCGGCCTGTCTGAAGGTGGGTGGGGGGCCGGAGAGAACAGAGTGATCGAGTATACCTTCAGGCTGAGTAATGTGGGAGAGAAAGAGAAAAAGAAAGAAGAGAAGCAACAGGCTCATCTTTCTGCTAACAAAAGAGCTTCAAGGTGTGTTTTGTCTAAGCTCAGGAGTGAGCAGCAGTGTGGGAGGTGCACTCAAGAGGCTTTTCTCACCCAGCAAAACTGATAGAAAGAGAAAGATATGAGATAAACATTGTTTGTGTCCCCTAGCATGATTGGAGACATGTGTACATGTTAAGTCTATGTAATGAAACTATAAAGATCATCATCAATGATGCACTTTACAAGTATTTTTGATAAAACAACACAGATGAGGGGTCAACCCACTTCCAGATTAGCAGACACAAGGCAACTCTCAAAAGGGGGTAAGAGGTTTACTTACAACAGCAGAAGAGTTAGTAATCTCATTTCATCTGTGTTTTATTTTGTTTATTTAATGGATATATTAAAATAATCTCACATATAAGCGATATAAAGTGACTATAACAAAGACTGTATATAAGAACTGGACACTCATTGTGACATTTAAAGCCAAAAAATGAACAAAGTGGATGCCGTCATATTGCTTGCACATTAGATGCAAATTGCAAACAGAGGATGCTCAAACTCTGCCTCCTTCTGTTGGGGCGACAACCCTTTTGAGTTTCTGTTAATACATCTTACTGCTGAAGAAGACATCACTTCTCTTAAAAAATGTCAAAGTAATTAAATCTCAGAAAGTAAAATAAGCTGAGCTGTATTTCTAGCATTAGCTGCTGGGATAACATGCTTCCATGATGGTCAGAATTAGCTGTCAACTCAACCAAGCTGTCAATCACCTCATCACCGGACCCCTTTAAATATCCCCAAATAACTTTTATAAAACACATTTATCATAAAGTAAAATATTGGAGAGGATTAATTAGTAGGTATAACTGAGAAAAAAATAACTTCCAAGAGGACACACATACAAGAAAAGTTGGGGAAGTCTCTAACCTTGAAGGAAAAAAACAGGGACGGCCAGAGACTGGAAGCTAAGGATCGTTTTTGGGGGAAGAGCGAGCTCTTGGGAAAAAGGACAGGTTATCGGCAGAGACTGACATGCACAGTCAATGACTCTACCGTACACACTGTCGAGTCTTTTATGTAAGCCTGTCACAGCTGGGGGCAATAACAGCTGATGACTGGCACTAACATATAAGGAAACAGAAGCCCACCTCCAGCAGTGGAAAGCCATAATAATAATAATAATAATAATACATTTTATTTAATGGTGCCTTTCTTAATACCCAAGGCCACCTTACATAGTTTACCCTAACAATCAGAATAAAATACATAATAAAAGTAAGTAAAAAAACAAAAAAAAACAAAACAGTGCAGGTACAATAATAGATCAGAATAAAAATACATAATGAAAGTAAGTACAAATTTAAAAGAAACAGTGCAGGTACAATCACAGATCATAGACAACTTTAAACAAGTAAGTTTTAAGTTTGATTTTGAAATTTGGCAATGAATCTGTGTTGCGAAGATCAGAAGGAAGTATGTTCCAAAGCCGGGGAGCAGCACGACTAAATGCTCTGCTCCCCATAGTAGCGAGACAGACAGGAGGAATAGTGAGATGAACAGAAGAAGAAGATCTATGGGTACGGACAGGTGTAGCAATATGAAGAAGGTCAATAAGATATGAAGGGGCAAGATTATGGAGAGCTTTGAAAGTTAGAAGGAGCATTTTATAATTGATGCGATATGAAATGGGAAGCCAGTGAAGCTGCTATAAAACAGGAGTGATGTGGTGGATTGAAGGGGTCTGTGTAATGATACGAGCAGCTGAGTTTTGAACCAATTGTAATTTATGAAGGGTTTCTGTGGCAGACCAAACAAAAGAGAATTACAATAATCTAAACGAGAAGTAACCAGACTATTAACCAAGATAGCAGTAGAATGAGGAGTAAGAAAAGGACAGAGACGATTAATATTCCGAAGATGAAAATAAGCTAACTGAGTAATATTATTAACATGGGAAACAAAAGAGAGGGTGCTATCAAGGATGACACCCAGACTCTTAACCTGAGGAGATGGAGAAATGGGATAGTTATCAACCAAAATGCAGAGGTTATGACATTTACTCAATGTTGATTTAGTGCCAATCAATAGAAGTTCTGTTTTATTACTATTCAATTTAAGAAAATTTAGGGTAAACCAATGTTTTATTTCAAGGAGACAATCAGTAAGAGATGAAGGTGAGAGTGTAGCATTAGGTTTGGTTGAAAAGTAGAGCTGGGTGTCATCCGCATAGCAGTGAAACTGAATATGATGTTTACAAAAAATGTAACCAAGAGGAAGAAGATAAATAATAAATAACAAAGGTCCCAGAACAGAGCCCTGGGGAACACCTGGAGTAACCAAGAGAGAGTGAGATATAAATGATTTTAACTGAACAAACTGAGTGCGGCCAGAGAGATAGGAACGGAACCAATCGAGAGATATATTTGCAATGCCAAGAGAAGAGAGTCTGTCAAGAACAGGGGTGCACACACTTTTTCAGCCTGTAAGCTACTTATCTAATGACTAAGTCAAATTGATCTACCTACTATAAAAATGCAAGACATATTTATTTATAAATATACTGACAATTAATGTCTTTTGCGGGAGCAGTCGGTCAGTCAGTCCAGTCGTCGCGGGAGCGGGAAAAGACATACATGTCGAAAAATCCCGCAACTTAATAAATAGTCATCAGTCAGTAAGAAAGTCAAAATACTGGCGGAGAGTCATGTGAACGGACGTTCAGTCTCTCTCTCTCTCTCTCTCTCACACACACACACAAACACTCTCTCCCTCTCCCTCCCTCTCTCCCTCTCTCTCCCTCCCTCTCTCTCTCTTTGTGTGTATGTGTGTGCTGCCCTAATAATGATTCATTATAACCTAAATAATATTTTGCTGTTGTAATAAATATTGTAGCGTTGGCCATGTCGAGGTCACGTGGTATGGTTGATGTCATCACTCAGAAGCACTTGCGGGTTGTACACAGTCGTAAAGCAGTTATGAATTGTTCATATCAGTTATTTTATGCATTTGTGTTATGCTGGCTTAGTGTTTTATTAATGTAGTCATCATCCTGTGTTGGTAGATGTGATTAATTTGTTTACGTAAGTAACTTACCGTCTGTGAGATGTGGAGTAGCATTAGTGTCACACACAAACCAGACAATAAGCTAAACTTAACTCGTGCGCGCGAACGATAGTGGACACGGCCAATCTCTTGTTAGCAAGAAACGGCAGAGTCAATCGAATGAGATTGCGGGTGGTCTAAAGTGAAACAGGATTTTCAGATTGAGCGGCTTGGATTCTTACTGGGTCCTACTGCTCGACCGGTCTCCCTGTATGTCAAAGTTTTATAGCAAGGACGGATGATAAGCTGACATCTATTTTTTTTAAATGCCATGCGATCTACCCACACTACCTTTGCGATCGACTGGTAGATCGCGATCAACGTATTGTTCACCCCTGGTCAAGAAGGATGTCATGCGAAATTGTATCAAAGGCTGCAGTCAAATCAAGCAGAAGGAGTATAGATAGTAGGCCAGAGTCAGCAGCAAGAAGGAGATCATTGGTGATCTTAAGGAGTGCTGTTTCAGTACTATGAAGCGGGTGGAAACCAGACTGAAATTGTTCATATAAATCATTATAGGCCAAATGAGCATGAAGTTGAGCAGCAACTGTTTTTTCAAGGATTTTTGAGATGAATGGAAGATTTGAAAGGATTTTTGAGATGAATGGAAGATTTGAAATAGGACGAAAATTATTAAGGTCATTTGGATCTAAACCAGGTTTCTTAAGTATTGGGGTTATAACAGCTGTTTTGAGAGCAAGGGGAAAGACACCAGTGGTAAGGGAAGAATGTATAATGTCCTTAATGAGTGGGGACAAAGAAGAAAGGCAAGCTTTAAGAAGAACAGTTGGAAAAGGATCTAACTGACAATTTGAAGATTTTGATTTTTGAATTAATTTGGAAACATCGTTAACTGAGGGTGAAAGCTGAAAATAGATTAGGAGGAACAAATGGAGGTAATGCAATTAATGCCAAAGGGGCAGTTGGTAACAGTTGCTGGTGGATATGTATTTTTTGAGGAGAAGAATGATACTAAAGTATTGCAAAAATCTGAACAATATAAATGGGGAGGAAGTGAATCTAGAGGTTTTGTAATCTTTGCAAATAATGAAAAAAGGGCCTTGGAGTTACCTTCATTAGAGCTAATTAAGTTGGAGTAATATCTGGATTTAGCTGTGGAAATGGAGTCTTTATAATTAAGAATGTGATTTAAATACATCTCTTTGTGCACGGTGAGACCAGTTTTCCTGTAAAGTCTCTCAAGTTGACGACTTTTAGCTTTTAACTGTCTAAGAGTTTAAATAAACCAGGGTGCAGTGTGAGTAAATGAAAAAGATCTGGTTTTAAGTGGAGCAAAATCATTTAAAAGCTTATGAAGGGATGTATTATAATGCGAAAGCAGTTTATCTGGAGTAGATACAACAAGATAAGTTATCCAAGCTAATATCCTTAATTTTACGATAAGTTATATTACACGGAGGGTTAGATTTCGAAATTGGAATATTAACACCAAATGATAAGATGAAGATGATTTAAAGAGAGCCAGTCACATCTACAAGCAATGACAGCAAATTACTGGCATTAACAAATCCAGGGAGAAGAGCCTACATATCCAGAAAGCGTCCCTTCACGTGTATGTTATTTTGGTCAAAAAAGTGCTTGCTTAATGTATGGTTATTATTAACACGAATGAATCTGACATTGCAAATTCAAATCTGTTGAATCACCATTTCTCAATTGATGTGTCATGATGTGTTTGTACTTCCCAAGCGTGCATCACGCAGTAACTCTGGATCTGTTTTTAAGACTAGTAATTATGGATGTAAATGTGAGGCAATTCCTCAAAGTGGAACAGAATGTGAATTTCAGTGGCTCAGAAGACAGGATATTACTCTGTGTGTTGAGCTATGGTGTAAATGATAAAGTGCAAAGTGATTTTTCACAACTCAGAGAAAAGTGAACCATCAACAGTTGCTTTAATTGGTGGTTATAATAGATAATTACATTCCCACACAGTAAGAATGCCATGCATCTCTCTCTCTCTCTTTCTTTCTCTCTATGTCTCTCTCCCATTTAGATGTGATATATCTATCAACAGTAGCTAGTTGCAGGTACCCTGTCAGGCTGCCCTCAGGGCAAAACTGCAGTTACTTCTTGTTATTTTTGGCAAATACAGAGAGAGATAACAACAGGGACAAAAAGAAGAAAAAAATCAGCAAAAGACGTCCAATGGCCTTGGGCCTGAACCATTTCCTGTAGCTTCACAGATAAGGACTAAATGTGGATTAAGGGTTGAGTAAATATAAGCTTCACTTTTGCTTTTGGGGATTTTTTGTTGTTACACTAAATGTCATCAGTTTGACACTGTGTGACAATCTGTGTTATTATTACAGAAATAGTGCATCATTCAATCTCAACATTTCACTCTATAGTTCACTACTGAATACACATAATTTCACTGCAGTTCCTCTGCAGCCTCCTTTCAGTGGTCAGGATCACTCTCAGGTGGATCATTCTCAGTGACACTAATGTGGTGGTGGTGTGTTAGTGTGTGAGCTGCTGGATATTTTAAAGACTGTCCACTCTATTAGACACACCTACCTTATTGGTCCACCTTGCAGATATAAAGTCAGAGACAGTAGCTAGTGTTGGTCCTCTAGTCCTGACACTGTTGGCTGGTTGGTGCACTATCATCACTCCAGGAGTGACACTGAGCTGTTTACAAACATCAGCAGCTCTGACACACACTAACACACCTCCACCACTTCAGTGTCACTGAGAATGATCCAATGGTCCTGTGGGGGTCCTGAACGAAAAACAACAAAGTATACAGAGAAACAGATAAACTACAGTCTGCAATTGAAGAACTACAAAGTACTACTGATGTGACATCACCAAGCACCATCTCAACTTTCTGAGTCAGAATTCCCAGCTGAAACAAATACAGTTCAGTAAATAACCAAGTGCTCTTCCTGTGCTGAGCTTTTCACAGAAAGCCAGATGTGGTCATGGGAGTGAATGATCCAGCAGGAGGGAGCGACCCGGCGCTACAGGAGACTACCCACCATTTCCTTTCCCCCAATCAGAGCAGAGAGGCTGCTGTTTGGAGAAGTTAATGATGTGTAGCATGGTTGCTAGCTTAACTCCCTCACACGGCAGTTGCCCACGCTCTTAGCACGGTTCGGCAAAGTTCATCTCCACAAGCAGCCTCTCCTCTGCCTGCTCTCATAGGGCTTCAAACGCTCTGAAGTAAGCCTGACATCTAACGCTCATCCTGGGTCAGCCTGGGCTTTAATCTCTCTCATTATGCTGGAAAATCGGCCTGGGATCAGCTCACGAGGGTGACTTCCGCACACAGCGCATCAAAGCGAGGCGTCCTGTGTGCACTGTTGGTTAAAGAAGGCCATTGAAGATAAGAGGATTGACACCTGGCACCTTATTGACTTCACATAGCACTGGAGCAGACCCCACATAGATGTTAACTATAACACTAAGTAGAGGTGCATCAAATATGATACTCTTTGCTTTTTTAAGGCCAATATACCAGAGATGAAGAAGAAGTGCTGGGTAAACTGGCGAAAAGAGACTTTTGGCAATATAGTTTTTAATATTGTTTCTACAAAAGACATCATATATTCTTCAGACACTTCTTCCTTCCCAAATCTGGTGCAGAAGTTCACATAAATGTTGGCACTTGTAGGTTTGCTTTGCTTTCACTCTACTGTCCAGTTCATCCCAAATCAGCTGGATGGGGTTTAAGTCTGGAGACTGTGCTGCCACTCCATGTTTTCAAGCTGACCATCTTGTTGTTTTTTTTTTTCCTGAGGTAGTTCTGACAGAGCTTGGACTAATATTTTGGGTTATTATCTTGCTATAGGATGAACTCCTGACCAACTGAGGGCAGGCACTGCAGAATGCTGTGGTAGCCGTGGTGGCTCAAGCTGCCTCTCACTCTGTAGGAATTAGTAGCACCAGCTTTCAAGGCTGATCTACTTCCATTGCTCCAGAACAGCTTTCACCTGTTAACCCACTTCATGTTCTCAGACAAAAGCCTTTGTATATAATTCTGTAATGTATATATATGATAAAGAGGTATTTAAAAACTCAACTCTGTATCAAATATGATACACTTTGCTTTATAGGTTTAACACACTTGATGAATAAGAAATATCAGGTAATCTGATATATGTATAACCAAAAGCCTGTTTCTCCCAGTTTTCCAAGTGTAACTTATTAAGCCTAGGAATTCACCTCCACTTACAGTGTATAAACATCATTAGACCTCAAACTCTTGCAGAAAGTGACCATCAAGATGATTATATTGTTCAAACTGATCTTAGATCTCAGGAAATGTCTGATAACTGTGGGTCCAGACTTCATTTAGCTTTAAAGGAGGCTTGGCTTTAGCTTGCCTTTGTTTGGCAAAAACCCCACTCCACATTAAGAGTCTCGAGGGATGGGGACTCGAATGGGGAAAGCTTGTTAAAGCTCGCTGTGGGAAAGTGGATTCTGGATTGGAGGAAAATCTCCCTCATCTCCATACTGCAGCAGCCACCAGTCTTTAGCTTTCTGCTGGTTTCTTACACTCAGTGTAATCTCAGAGTCATCAGAGAACTGTTTAAGCGCGCGCACGCACACACACACACACACACACACACACACACACACACACACACACACACACACAAACACACACACACACACACACACACACACACACACACACACACACACACACACACACACACACACACACACACACGAGTCAGACTGGCCACTTCATTAGGTACACATACATTTCTTTATACTATACTATAGTGACACTGACATGGTGGTGGTGTGTTAGAGTGTGTTAGAGTAGCTCAGACATAATCAGAGTTGATTTTAATAATAAATAAACCTTAAATGTTCCTTTTAATTACGGGTTTAAATGAATTGGACAAACTTTTGACAGGCAGAGCGCATCAGCTACAATTTCAGTTTTTCTATCAGCAGCTGGGAAAGATCTTCTCCTTTAGTGTATTACATGGAGATGTTACTCTTCAGCTATAACATATACACAGGAAGAACTTTACATATTTTGGCCTCTTTTGATGTGTGGATGTGTGTGTGCGTGAGTGTGTGTGTGTGTATGAGAAAGTTTGTCTGGCCAGCGTCCCCCCACAGATGAAAAAAATCGTCATTTTTATTCTGGTTTCTGTTCTCACCCCGGTTGTCTTTGAAGCCTGGACCCCGGTGGTCCTCTTGGACAGTGAGGCCTGCGCAGCATCTGGCTGCTGTGTTTCTTACCCAAAATCCCCCAGCATGTGTGTGGCTGTGCCTGCTTCACTTGGCCCTCACACAGCTTTCTTTACGTTCTCACACCATGTTCTCCAGCCCAGAAACAAGAGAACCAAGTTCATGAGAGAGAGAAAGAGTGACGACACTGGGTTTTAGTTACACTGATGCTACACAGTAAATGAAGCTTAAACATCATTATACTGAGACACAGATGGACTACAGTCTGTAATTGTAAATGCAAATGGACAGTGAGTCCAGGTTTCTTGTCCTCCTCTAATGACTCTACTACTGCTGAGTGTAATCAGCTTAGAGACCCTCATACTTCTTCACTCCCAAATGCATCACAGTACAGAAGGAAAACACATTATAATTTCCCGTTCACACTGACTTTAGCAAATCTGAAGTTTCCATTAACGTAAATATGAATTACTAATGTGCGCAAATAAATCATTCTGTCGCACAGTCCCAGTCTTACAATATCACACCTGGAGTACGTTTACTTCATCCTGTTTCCTCCCGTCGGTCCCTGTTATTAAATCCCAGCTCACTCACTTCTAATGCACTGGGATCTTCTTATGAAACACATGAATGCACTTACACAGGCCTGTCATTCTCAGTATAACACACACACACACACACACACACACAAGCGGTTCTAGAGCCAAAACACTGTGTGTGTGTGTGTGTGTGTGTGTCCCGCTTAATGATGTAGTGTAACAACCTACTGAATGACATGCTGTACTGAGACCCCACATGTTGCTCACTATATAAAAGCAACCGTCTTCTCTCTCACTCTCTCACACACACACACACCCCACACACACTGTAAATCACTGCTTATATGAGCCTTTATATCCCCAAATAACACACCAGGGTCTACACTTCTCATTACAGACACACAGAAACTCTCACTTCATCAGAAGCCTCTCTGCAGAGTTATAGACTGTAGTTCATCTGCCTGTGTTAGTCGTCCTTCATCAAGGATCAGTTTCTGACCACAGACCTCCTCTTCTCTGGATATTACTGGATGGTTGGCCATTTTCAGTCCAGCATTGACACTGATGTATGTAATGAACTAATATGAACCTATTATAACAGCCCACTGCTGTGCTGAGAACGGACCACCACCCAAATAACATCTGGATAACAGTGGTTGCTAAGTGATTGGTGTCAATAGGTGGTTGCTATGGTGTTGATAGGTGGTTGCTATGGTTTTGCCAAGTCGGAGCTATGGTGTTGCTAAGTTGCTATGGTGCACATAAGCAACAACATGGCAACTTCCTGAAATACCACAGCAATCACCTCAACACACTGTACCACCACTGTATTTAGCAGCACCAAAGCAACCAACTAGCTACCACTTAGCAACTTCATAACAACCAGCTGGGGTACCACAGCAACAACCCAACAAAAATCATAGCAACTATCTGATATACCACACCAAGCAACACCATAGCAACCACCCAGCAACACCACAGCAACCACCTGGGATACAATAGCAACTGCCTAGCAACCACATAACAACACTCTAGCAATATCATAGCAACAACCTAGCAACTTCATAGCATCCACCCAGCAACACCATAACAACCGCTTACCAACTTCATTGCAACAAACTGGGATACTGTAGCAACTTCATAGCAACTACCTGGAATTCCACATCAACTATTTAGGAAAACTGCTGTGACTTATTGACCATGTAGCAACAGCCTAGCTATGGCCTTGATGTTTGAACTACTTTAGCTCTGCAACCGTTCTGCGATTCCTTTAGCAAATGCATTTAGGTGCAAATGTTAGGTGTCTTACTCAAGAGCACTACAGTCATAACATGTCAGTTCAGGGGATCAACCCGGCAACCTTCCAGTCACAAGGCTGCAAACTAATTTAATTATTTATTTAATTTACACATTAAATAATATAATTTAAAGGGCATCACTATTTTTCTGAACTAATTCACCTCTTGTTTTGAACATGCATGTGAATGCTCTTGCAGGAGTGCTCGTGCTTAGTTCTTCTCTTGAAATGATATGCAGGAAGATCAACTTTTGTGCTAATAGTGCCGCCCCGGTGGAGGAACCTTAAAACAAACTTGTCAAGCCAGCTGCCTCTACTTTTAAAAAGCTACATGTGGATAACTATAAAGTCATAAAATGCATGAATGCTGTACAAAAACATTTCCTTATTAATACTAATTTATTTAACCAGTGCAAGAACATACAGTAAGTCTCCAGACTGACTAGTTCATCATCCTAACACTCAGGACTAATCCATTTAGTCTGGGGTGTCTAAACTTTTGACTGATAGTGTATAATGAATCACTTTGTGTAAAGTATAATGAACTGTATTAGTTTGTAACTGAAGGGGTGTGTAGGAGTTGGGTGGAGGGTGGAGAGGGCTGGATGACATAATAGGCTTATTTCCAGATGGCTCCAAAACGCGCCAAAAGAACTCTGAACAAAGAATAGTATGGCCACACACACACACACACACACACACACACACACACACACACACACACACACACAAAGTTCTTGTACTTGTATCTTTGTGAGGACCAGATGTCCTGATTCTTGTGGGAAAGTATGAAAAAATCTGGTCCGCCACACAAATTTAGGAGTTTGTTACCACAAAAAAATCTGTTTCTAAAAAAAAAGTTTAAAAAATAAGAAAGACTGTGCTTACCTTTTAGATTAAATTTAGGATTAGGTTTAGAACAGGAATAGGATTAGTAAGGTTAAGGTTAGGTGTAGAGTTAGTGTTAAAGATTAGGTTTACATTAGTGATAAGATTATATTTTGGTAGGGTTAAGGTTAGGGTTAGGTTTAAGGATTAGGTTTAGATTAATAATAGGGATAGGATTAGCGTGAGTTGGGTTAAACTTTAGGTTTGGACTAAAGGTAAAATTATGGTTAGTAGGATTAAGGTTAGACGTAGGTTTAGAATAAGATCAGGGTTAGTAGGGTTATGGTTAGGTGTAGATTTGGGATAAAGTTTAGGTTTAGAATAGGGATAGGATTAGGGTTAATAGGATTAAGGTTAGGTGTAAGGTTAAGTTTAAGGTTTAGGGTTTAGTTAATGCAAAAAAACAATGGTGGCCCTCACTACACAGCACAACAAATATCTGTGTTTCTGAAGTGTGTTATATTGTGTCTATTGTGACTTTGGAAAAAATCTGCCAAAAAATTGACAATAGAGATGATTCAGAGAATGATGTAAAGACTGAAAGGGTGCATGTGATAGTGACTCAACCACTTGTGTGTGTGTGTGTGTGTGTGTGTGTGTGTGTGTGTGTGAGTGTGCGTGTGTGTGTGTTCTCTAAAGCTGAAGTCCTCATATTTTGTGTAAGTTCCCTTTTGCAAAACCCACAAGTTCCTACAAAGTCCCTTATTAAAAGTGGGCCGCTATAGTCTATAGACTCCACACACACATGCACGCACACACGCACACACACACACACACACACACACATGTCATAATATTCCACCTTACACTTCATTACACAGGGACACTTGCTTTGCTTTATAGAACAGACTGTACAGGGTTCACTTATCATCTCTCTCTCTCTCTCTCTCTCTCTCTCACACACACGCACACACACACACACACACACACACATACACACACAGTACTTCTGGCCACAAAAACACAGACTTAACCTTCACTGGGTGCTTTCTCTCTATCTTTTTCTCTTCTATTCTGCTTGAATGGGTGTCCATATGGTGCTGTATTTGCCCTAAAACAGAAGGATCACTGACATCAAATCCGTGTACTGGACCTCCAGTCATAAACAAATTCTGGGCTTTGGCGCCATCTAGTGATTCATAATTCATAGGGTTGTCCCTATTAATTATGTTAATTATAATTAAAACAAACATTTACATAAATATTTTTACATAAACATGCACAACAAACCATTCATAAGCTTCCAAAATGTGATTAAACATAGTCTCTCTCTCTCTCTCTCTCTCTGACAAACACACACATACACACACACACACACACACACACACACATATACCTAGTTAAAAAAGATAAAACAAAACAAAATGTTGATGTAGCAGAATACAATCCTGCAAATCAAACCATCTGACTGTTAAATCCACATCCAATCATTTCCCTCAGACTGAACTAAATGACTGGATGGCTGACCTGCCTGTCCTGCATGTCTAACTGTGCACACTGCTCCTGACCAGTGACAGTGTGTTCTCATCATCTGAGCCAGACAGATTTGTGAGACCCTCGTCAGGAATTTGTGCAGAATGTGTGTTATGGAGAGCTGTGCTTAAAATAAACACACCTGTATTTTCCCGTCCTGACCTGAAGACCCTTCATACCGCACTGCTGAGCCCCTCCAACATCATTCACCAGATCATCACCAATCATTATAGCCTGAGAGAGAGAGGAGAGACAATGAGATACAGACAGAGACAGATAAAAATGGAGGCAGAGAAAGAAAGAATGACAGACACATAGATAGATAATCCTTTATTAGTCCCACAGTGGGGAAATTCAAAATAGATAGACAGAAGAATGAGAGAGACAGAGACAGAGAGAGTATATTTGGGTGACTGTCATGTAAGAATGGGTGATATGGTAAAAGTGCATAAATAAAGAAAAATATACAAAAACAATTCCAAAAAGTTGGGATGCTGTGTAAATTGTAAATAAAAACAGAATCCAATAATTTACAAATCTTATAGACCCATATTTTATCCACAACAGAACATAGATGTGGAAAGTAAGACATTTTACCTTTTCATCAAACAAAGTCAATATTGGATGCTCGTGATCTTTGGGTCCTCGGGCTGCACTGTATTAAAAATAGGAATGATTCTTTACTGGAAGTCACTGCATAAGCTCTGGAACACTTCCAGAAATTGTTGTTGTTTTCCTTTATAAATCATTGGTTGTTTGGATCAGCAATTTCAGTTAAATATATCATATAACAGAGAAACACAGTGATATTTGAGAAGTGAAATGAAGTTTATAGGATTTACAGAAAGTGTGCAAGAATTATTTAAACAAAATTAGGCAGGTGCATAAATTTGGGCACCCCAACAGAAAAATTACATCAATATTTAGTAGATCCTCATTCTGCAGAAATAACAGCCTCTAAACGCTTCCTATAGCTTCCAATCAGAGTCTGGATTCTGGTTGAAGGTTTGATGGTTTCTGAGCATGGACAGCCCACTTTAAATCACACCACAGATTTTCATTAATATTCAGGTCTGGGGACTGAGATGGCCATTCCAGAACATTGAACTTGTTCATCTGCATGAATGCATTAGAAGATTTTGAGCAGTGTTTACGGTTATTGTCTTGTTCCAGCCCCAGCGCAACTTCAACTTTGTTACTGATTCTTGAACACTGTTCTCAACAATCTTCTGATATTGATTGTAATCCATGTGGCCCTCAACTTTAACAAGATTCCCAGTACCGGCACTGGCCACACAGGCATACAGCATGATGGAACCGCCACCAAATTTGACTGTGGGTAGCAAGTGTTTGTCTTGGTATGCTGTGTTCTTTTTCCGCCATGCATACCGCCCCTTGTTATGTCTAAATATCTCAATTTTAGTTTCATCAGTCGACAGCACCTTATTCCAAAATGAAGCTGGCTTGTCCAAATGTGCTTTAGCATACCTCAAGCGACTCTGTTTGTGGCGTTTGCGCAGCCTCTCCTTGTGCAAAGTGTGATGAATAGTTGAACGATGCACAGTGACACCATCTGCATCAAGATGATGTTGTAGGTCTTTGGAGCTGGTCTGTGGGTTGACCAAGACTGTTCTCATCATCCTTCACCTCTGCCTATCTGAGATTTTTCTTAACTAGAACTCTTTTAAACTATTTATTGTAATAAATTATCAAACCTGTTTTTCTGATCCTTTAGATAAGCATTTAAGAAGCCAGGTTTTTCCTCTGATTTAAAATGCTTGCCTGAGGTAAAAGATATGTAAGTGTTTTAAAGGGTAAGTTAGTTAGCGGTATCAAAAGGCAAGCACCTGTATTCATCCTTTTAGGGTACAGTGTGCAGCTCATAATGACCTGATTTAGAAGTGTTTGTGACTCTTAGATTAGGTGAAGTTTGTAGTCATGTTGCAGCAGTTCTTGTGGCTGTAGAACAGTGTGTAAGGGAAGAACCTGCATTGTTCTTATAGATTTATCCAAAACCACTGTCAGATATTGACTTCTGCAAACCAAGCATTTCGCTGCATGCTGTCTTTTGGAAATCGGTACACTTTAATTTGTGATTAAAAAATTCAAAAATAAGTGTTTCCCTGGCCTCAGGGAACAGCCTACAACTGAACAACATGGTCCTAACTTTAATGTTAACATTCTGTCAATAAATTAACTTACATCCATTTTTATACTCTGCTTACAGCATGACCAGAAGCATCTAAGCAACAGCTCCTCACTTCCTATATTTGTGAATATT
This sequence comes from Crenuchus spilurus, assembly GCA_036984385.1. Classification (NCBI taxonomy): domain Eukaryota; kingdom Metazoa; phylum Chordata; class Actinopteri; order Characiformes; family Crenuchidae; genus Crenuchus; species Crenuchus spilurus. The sequence continues at coordinate 3,534 of BRDA01007672.1, read as the reverse complement.
TGTTTGAAACGGTCTATAGAGAGGTTTTAGAACAATACATACTGCCATTCAGACAACATCTCTTTCAGGGAAGGCCTTGTAGGACAATGCTAAACCACATCCTGCATCCATCACAACAGCATGGCTTCACAGAAGAGTCAGGGTGCTGAACTGGCCTGCAGTCCAGATCACATTTGAAATAGAAAAATTCAGCAAAGACCCAGAACTGTTGAACAGATACATCAGACAAGAATGGGAGAACTTTACTCTCCCAAAAGTGCAGTGAACTTCTCCTTACTTCCAGATGTTTACAGACTTGTTTAGAGAAGAGGAGATTCAATACAATGTAGACATGGTCCTGTCCCAACTATGTGTTGCTGCCATCAAGTATTTTTTTTCCTGAAATGGTCAAATGTCTCACTTTCAGCATCTGATATGTATTCTATGTTCTATTGTGAATAAAATATGATATTAGCACATCATTGCATTCTGTTTTTATTTACATTTATAGACAGTTTACACAGGATTCCAACTTTTTAAAAAATGTATTATTTATAATAAATAGTGTACGGATGTTACCTCGTGAGGCTGTATGCCCATGTCAGTCAGAACACTCTGGAAGAACATGGGGGCTGGTTTCCCCACCACCTCCGCCTCCAAATCACACGCATACTGTAAAATACACACATACACACACACACACACACACACACACACAATTTGTTGCTCATAGGAAAAGAATGGTAACCAGTTGAAAACCAAAACACTCCCTTTACCAAACACCAGAGACACTCCTGTGCTTTTACAACAGATCCTATTATTAAAAAAAGGGTGTGACTTAAAATATTTTCTTTACAACAATGATACAGCCTTTGTGATTAGACATACCAAACAGGTTGGAATACACCAAACTGTTAAATGTTTACTTTATTTATTTTTAAACATGGGCAGTAACTACTTTCCTTTACTACGTTAAGCACACTCAAGAACAGCATACAGGCATACATGCAAAAATAAGAATATTGTGAAAAAGTAATTCTCTGTTCACTACAATGATACTGATGTGGTGGTGTGTTAGTGTGTGTTCCGCTGGCATTTAAACACCTCACTGTCACTGCTGGAGTGAAAATAGTGCATCAACCAGCCAACAGTGTCAGGACTAGAGGACCAACACAAACTGTGCTGAGCTACTGTCTCTTGACTTCACATCTACAAGGTGGACCAACAAGGTAGGTGTGTCTAATAGAGTGAACAGTGAGTGTTTATCATCTCCAGCAGTTCACACACTAACACACCACCACCACATCAGTGTCAACTGAGAATAATCCACCTGCTCTGTGGGGGTCCTGACTATTGAAGAACAGGACAAAGTATACAGAGAAACAGATGGACTACAGTCTGTAGGGGCACCTGTATGCTCAGTGAAGCTAAAATGGAAAATGAGTTTAGACACAAGCAGGTGGTGTTAATGTTATGGGTGATTGGTATTGGTGTCTTTAGATTAAACAAAGGAACCAGACCTCAAGAGCTTTCATATAAGCTCCAACATCCAGCTTCAGGCCATCAGTCTCCTTATAGTAGCGTCTAGAAGAAAAAAGTTCATTAAGACAGTATATTTTTATATGAGACTGTTCAAGGCACCACAAGGATTAAGCCTATGCATAATTGCTATATATACAGGGGTTGGACAATGAAACTGAAACACCTGGTTTTAGGCCACAATAATTTATTAGTAGGTGTAGGGCCCCCTTTGGCGGCCAATACAGTGTCAGTTTGTCTTGGGAATGACATATACAAGTCCTGCACAGTGGTCAGAGGGATTTTAAGCCATTCTTCTTGCAGGATAGTGGTCAGGTCACTACGTGATGCTGGTGGAGGAAACCGTTTCCTGACTCGCTCCTCCATAACATCCCAAAGTGGCTCAATAATATTTAGACACAAAGACTTGCCTGAGCAGAGTTTCCATGTTCTCCCCGTGTCTGCGTGGGTTTCCTCCGGGGACTCCGGTTTCCTCCCACAGTCCAAAAACATGGGGATGAGGTGAATTGGGTACTCTAAATTGTCCATAGGTACGTATGTGTGTGTTTGTCTGTGTGTCACCCAGCGATGGATTGGTGCCCTGTCCTGGGCTTAGTTGATTAATGTAATGTCCTGCCCTGCACCCAGTGAGGGGGTAGGGGACTAACCGCGACCCTGGTAAGGAATAAGCGGGTGTGATAATGAATGAATGACTTGCTGTTTTGGTCACAGATGTGCCAGCAAGACGTGCAGCAACAATTTGTCCTCTTTTGAACTCTGGTATGTCACCATAATGTTGTGTGCATTGTAATATACTATATAACTGTGCTCTTACCTGCTAACTGAACCTTCACACTCTGCTCTTACTGGTGCAATGTGACATTAATGAAGATTGGCCACCAGACTGGTCCAATTTAGCCATGAAACCTCCCACACTAACATGACAGCTGTTTCAGTTTCATTGTCTAACCCCTGTATATACAGTATATATATATATATATATATATATATATATATATATATATATATATATATATATATATATATATATTCATTTTTATACATTTCAAGCTTTTTTTACTGGATTTCTGATTTTACTAATCAACACTGATTAGTTGATCTCCTTTCCAGTTACAGGACTTCATGAACATGGCGAATTGCGGAAATCATGATGTTGTTCCAATATGCTGGAGGTTGATGATGGCAATATGGATGGATACCTGTCTGGTCTGATGATGCTCTAATATCTGTTCATTCTGGTTTCCTTCCTCCCAGCCTGCTCGACCGGATGCAATCTCAATGCAAATATTCACATGTTTTCTGCTGCACTCATCCTAATTGTTTCTGTTTGCTGTTTGTTTTCTTCTCTCTTTTCTGAGGAAATGGCCACTGAAGGGATTTGATGGCTGAATTCTCCTGCAGTCCGCAACAGACCACCAGGTCCATTACATCTACCGTGGTCAATTCCTTCTGCACCGGAGTGGGTTTTCCTGCAGCTGACACCAGACCTACTGCTCACTTAAATCTACTACTAGCAATGATCGGACTGAATGTCTAATGCTACTTCATTTTAATTATGATACCCAATATGGATGTAATGATAACTATTATTAATATCATTATTGTTTAATACTATAGCATAATTTCAGATTTAACTAAGCATGTAAATCTCTATCAGTAGTTTGATCAAATGAGGATGGATCCCCTTTGTGAGTCTGGTTCCTCCCAAGGTTTCTTCCTCCAGCCTTGAGGGAGTTTTTCCTTGCCACTGTTACCTTCGGCTTGCTCACATCGGGCTTAGATTCAGATTGTTTGATACTAATTATGTAAAGCTGCTTTGTGACAATGCTCGTTGTAAAACGCTATATAAATAAATTTTGATTGATTGATTGAAACAATGTAAAAAAAACTTTAAATATAGAAAATATACAAACCGGATTCCAAAAGTTGGGAGACTAAACAAATTGTGAATAAAAACTGAATGCAATGATGTGGAGATGGCAAATGTCAATATTTTATTCGTAATAGAACATAGAT
>BRDA01007671.1:42514-61754 GCA_036984385.1 Crenuchus spilurus | reverse complement strand
ATTTATTAATGTGGTATTTATTGTTTGTCTTATATTTTCAATTTTACTATTAAAAAAGTCCATAAAGTCGTTGCTGGTGAGGGTGGCTGGGATCTATGGATCAGTAACTGCCTGATTCTTAGTAAGTTTAGAGATCTCACTAAAGAGTACTCTAGGGTTGTCTTTATTATTTTCAATCAGAGAGGACAGGTATGCTGAGCGGGCACTGATAATTGCCCTTATATACTCTATAAAGCTGTCTTTCCAAGCACAATGAAATACTTCCAGTTTAGTCGATCGCCATTTCCGCTCTAGTTTCCTTACAGTTTCATTTCCGCTCTAGTTTCCTTACAGTTTGTTTTAAATTAAGTGTTTCTTCATTAAACCACGGGGCAAGTTTCTTCTGTCGTAGTTTTTTATGTTTGAGTGGTGCTACATTATCTAAAGTTGATTGAAGTGTTTTATCTAAATAGTCAGTTAGACTGTCTAGCTCCAGTGGGTTTGATGGGCTACTGATTGAGGTCAGTAAGTCTGTGTTGTTGTTGGTAAATTTAGGGGCTGTAGATGAGGTTATTGAGCGCTTTAGACTGTAGCGTGGGCATGTACTCATTTTATAATCTAACTTTAGTTCATAAGAGATTAGGTAATGGTCTGAGATTACTGATGTTTGAGGTAGTATATTTAAGTTTTTTACGTTAATGCCCAGGGTCAAAACTAAGTCTAGGGTATGATTACAGTAATGTGTGGGTCCTGATATACATTTTGGGTGAAACCAACAGAGTTTATGATTGAAGTGAATGCCTTTTTTAATGGATCATCACTTTTCTCAAAATGAATATTAAAATCTCCTACCATGATTACTTTATCACAGGATACGGCTAAATTAGCAGCTAATTCACTAAAATCTTTTAGAAAATCTGAATAAGGCCCTGGTGGTCTGTAAATATTTATTAAAGAGATTGTGTTCTTATTTGTGATTGGGTTAGTTATGTTTATGTGCATCATCTCAAATGAAGAGAAGTTGTAGCCATGCTTTTGGTTAATATTTAAAGTATTTCTATAAATTACACATAGTCCTCCCCCTTTTCCTGTTGGTCTGGAGACGTGAATATATTTAAAGCCTGTTGGGGTGGCTTGATTTAGTGCTAAATATTCATCTTTTTTGACCCAAGTTTCACTAAGACATATAACATCAAACTTCTGATCGATTATAATATCATTTATAATGACTGCTTTTGAATTAAGTGCTCTTATATTAAGTAGTCCGAGCTTTAGTTCAGAGGGAATGGTACTGTATTCTATCTCTAATTGTTTAATAGTGATTAAGTTATTGTGACACGCTGTTTGAAAATACATGATTTACCACTTAATTTCTATATCTTTGTCTTAGCATACTATACTTCTGTTAGTTAACAGATTGCATTCTAAATGGTCTTGAATAAAGAACTAACAATATGATAAAAGAGCACAAACATGTATAAAATGTATAATTCAAGAGCAAAGAAATAAGCATTGATGTATTTAAATGACACTGTTTGTGTATTTTTATTGAATTCCATTTATTTCACTGGCCATTGCCATACTGTGTTTTACTTTCTCAGAAGAACGAAAACATGAAGCTTCTGTGCAGCTTCAAGAATCAAAAGGTCATTTGTTGGTTTAGCGAGGCCTTACTTGTTTTGCTGGCACTGGATGGAGCTAAACTCGTGTCTTGACTTCAGAAGTACTTTATATCACACAAGCATGAATTATTAGGTGTGCCAACAAATGTGAAAAGATGAAAAGGTGGTTGAAAGATGATTACATGGAGTTGTGTAATATGACAAAGTATTTTGGCTTTTATCTTTTTCCAGAAATGTGGTTTTGATGAGAGTTATATGCTGGCTAGCCACAAAATAACGGGTCATTTCAGCTGCAATTCAGCTCAACATAGAGAGTTTCTTGATCTTTGCTCAAGCAAATGTTTTTAGTTTAGTTCAGTATCACTCTCCATTTGAATTTGCACATTGTTAGGCTGTGCGTAAAGCAGTTCTCCTCTATTATACATTGAATAACCTGTTTTCCCCCCAACAGAATTATGCCATTTTCTGTGGCATAGTGTACAATAAAACAAAACATTTAATATTGTGCCAAGACAAGTAGAGTACATAACATATTTGCTGTAAAAATGATGACCATGAAATTAGAAATATAAACATAAAATCTACATTAATGTTGCAACAATATTATACCATCGTTGTACTAGTCACTGAACATTTGTTAGTACAAGTTAACTTTGTTGCAGTCAAGGGAGCCTATACAGATCCAGCCACTTGTGCTTCTCTTGTAGTGTCAGTAAAATATAGACTTTTTCCAGATTAGGTTTTATCACTGAAAATTCAACAATAATACAAATTCACACTCTTCTTATTTCTTGTTCAGAGTACCTGCTCTGTATAGATTGTGGAGCATATACATAATAGATCTAAAATAATAGTAAAAAAACAAAGATACAAATTTTAAAGTGCCTCCAAATGAGTTGCAATGATATTTGAGATCATTACTATAAAATATAGAAACACAGATCACTGGACATCCTGTCGTTTGCTTAATCAACTGAATGTCTGTTGTTAGTCTTGCTAGATTAAGTCAACATATGATGGCATTTGCTGCATTATTATTATCAAGTGCAGGCAAGATTCTGACTCCTGGTGACCATATTGATGGTCACTCTCCAGATCATCCTGTCTTCTGTTTGGGTCTTCGTTCATGATTCTTCTGGATCTATAAATCCTGGTGCTGTTTCTATTTGTACCTTGAACTGCTACAGGCTTCAACTTTCTCTTCAAGTGACTGGATTTGTCTCATAATGTGTTCAAACTAAGAGAATCAGTTTGGATATCTGGGCTTCTACTTAAAGATAAAGTTTGTTTTCTTTGCTGTCCAATGTACTCTCAAAAGTCTTCTCCAACACCAGGTTCATCATGATTCATACAGTCTGCCATGTTATTGTCCAGCTTTCATATCCTTAAAGAACCATAATCAACCACAACTCATTGTTAAAAAGTGCAAGATGTTTGGCAGTTTAAAGCCTGAGGAATATACATTTCCTTTTATTAAGTGGGCTTCTATGACTTTCTGCTTCATCCATGGCATTTTTAGAAGGAGCTCTTTGATAGAAGATGTTTCAGGTACTGTTCACTCTCTGGTAAATCTTTTACAAGAGAGTTCAAAGTTAATCTCAGCTGTTTCCAGCAATGCAGTTCATAAATCATCAAACACAATTTGTACCTTTCCAAAACAGAAGTGTAGTACATCACCAGGTATAGTTTCCTGGTGGTCCAGGAGGTCCAGGCAGGCCTGGTGGCCCAACAGGACCAGGTTTTCCTCTAGCTCCTGGAATCCCATGTAAACCAGGAAGCCCTGCTGGTCCTTGGATTCCTGATGGTCCTTTAGGTCCTGGTAATCCATCTTTGCCAGCAACTCCCATGTCACCCTTCTGTCCCTTTTCACCACGAGGTCCTGGTTGTCCTAAAGACCCTTTAGCTCCTTTGGGCCCTGGGATTCCTCTGGTTCCAGAAGGTCCAAGTTCTCCTTGAGCTCCTTTGGGACCTATTAAACCTTTTGGGCCTACTGGTCCAGGTATACCTGGACGTCCTTTGTCTCCCTTCAATCCTACAACACCTGTAGGCCCCGCTGCTCCTGCTTCACCTCTGTTCCCTTTTGGACCTGGTGGACCAGGAGCACCTGCAAATAAAAAAAAGTTTACCCCTACTCAAGTTAACCCAAGTTTAAATGACCAAACTGCGTGATGTACTGTAGATAATGGGTTCTTAAACCCAGTCACAGGAACGCAATGACTGGCAATGTTTCAAGAACTCCCTGGACAGCACACCTGATCTCATCAACCGATTGTGAAATCATTCAAGAGTTCAGGTATGCTGGACAGGAAATACTTTCAAGACACTGGGAACCCCTCATTGAAAAAACACATTACCTTTCAAAATGGTGAAATTTTGGATAATCCGTGAGTGCCTGGTGTCCACCAGCTTCATTTCCTCCATCACCATAGACAGGTTCCTAACATCAATATCAAGACGTACACTCAGCAGCATATACTGTGTCCTCAAGGAGTCGGCAAGGTTTAGCAGAAGCAAAACAGTGTTATTCAAATTCTGCAAGTCTTCTGTGTGGCTGCCCAGCTTGGACTGGCACGACGAGCTCTCCATGTTGATGTATTTGTACATGCTCTGAACGTGGCTAACTGTTGCGTTAATGCTGGAGGCAATGGTGTCAATCTCCATTTCGATGGAATTCATCCTTGCGTCAAGCGTCACAAACCTTTCGCCAGTCCTGTTTTCATAGTACTTGGCATGGTACTGGTGGTCATGCATGTTCTCCTCATGTTCGTCAATGAAAGCAGATACATTGTCCAGCTGCATCTGCAGGTTAATGACTTGTAGGGTGAGATCGTGCACCATGTCTGAGCTCATGCTAATCCGCTGATATGTGGCAGAGATGCCACTCTGGATGGTCCGCATTGTTTGGGTAGTGGCACTGGAGCTGGACTTGAGTGTGCTTAGTGCTCTACTGTAGTTCTGCCAGTCCACTGTCATTTTCTGCAGCACTAATGTCTCTTCTTCAGCCTTCCTCTGAAGAGCATCTATCCACATAGAACTGAGTGCAACAGTTGTGTTCACTTGCTGCATTGTAGCCTTTAAATCGTACTGATCTTGGACTAGGTTCTTCATGCCCAGATCAGTCTCATTGATAACAGCCTGCCAGCCATTTACCTGATCGAGGTACTGTTCAAGAGACTGGTTAATTCGTTTCATGTTAAGCCCATAGGCCTGGACTTCTCTTATCATCTGGTTACTGGACTGTGTTAGGGTCTTCTGAGATTGAGAAGTCTGGTCCAGTAACTGTTCTTGACCAAGAACCATCTTTTGGATATCTTCAAATTCCTTCTTCAGTCTTGCAATCTCTTCACGGAAGTGGACCATACTGTAGCACTCTGTGCAGTTGTTCATAGTGCTGAGATCTGTGCAAAAGAAATAGAAATGAAACACAAACTCACAAAATGTAGTGCAGTCTCAAGCTGTTGTGTTTACATCTGCTTCTCAGGGTGTCGTTAAACAGAAAGTTTTTTAAGCTATTACTTTCTGAGGAGATCACCCACTGGGCGAGGCAAGTCACAGGATTAGAAAAACAATTGTCGTTCAACCCAGCAGACCTTTTTCAAACAGAAGCAATGATTCAGCAAGGGGTCTGATTCTCTTCTCTCTACTTCACTCTTTCAATCTCATCTTGGTATGCTTATACTGAAAAAAGTCTTACCTTCTATAGTGTTCTGGACTTTGGCAATCTTTTTATGATAAAGCAGTTCCTCTCCAGATAAATTGTCAACCTTCCTAAAAACTGAGGACAAAATATGTAGTAATTAATTGAGATATCAGGGGTTAAAACACAATTCTTGGAAAGCTTTGAAACTAAGTGATGAAATAACAAAAACCTATCGTATTGAGTTACCACCAGCTAGATCATTTGCTCTCATAACAAAAATATTTAAAGTAGAATGGTAAATACAGCTGTGTCATCTCAAAAGACTCAGGAGTTTCCTACGAGAACAACGGTGTCCTGGCTCTCATTTCACAGCTTTGCTTAAAAAGACCCAAACCAAACCCTGAGCTATTGGGACGTCCAGTATAAACTTCGGCTTAAGGTTGTGTGTAGTCTTGCTATATTTACACATCCAAACCTGTTTTATTTCTATAAGCTGTTGAAAGGAAATTTCCTACAGTTTTACAACCATGATTCATAAACATAGACTACAGCGAAAGTTGTTTTAGTGTCTATGAGAACTTGCCACAATATAAAATTTTATTCATCAAGAATCTTGATGGTTTGTGTGAAGTATTGCACCCTATTTGGAGGATTTTGTTGTTTTTACAAGCCACCTTGGGGAACTGAGGCAATGTGAAGCAGATGTGTGTGGCATGATGTGGATGTTTTCCCATGTCACATGACTTTGTTTTTCATTTAGCAACAACAGCGAATCATATCTTTGGAATTTTACAGTTCTTTTGTTCCTTTTGGTTTGTTAGGCCAGTAAAAACTTTTGCTGGAGTGCAGTCGTCCACATTAGCTCTGAGTTTGTTTTGACTCTGGCTGGAGCCCCTACACTCTTATCTGTACATCACTAAGCATGGCTATAATCATGTAGCATCTGTGGAGAAACATCTGCAGGCACTACAGTGGCTGATAGGTAAGACAGAATCCTTCATATGGTCACTTGTAATTATGTAGCATCTTCACTTCTGAGCAGAAAGAGTCTTTGATTTCAACTCTTGTTCTGCAGTTTGAACCTACAGTGATGTTGGACATGTTAATGACTCTGAACGAGGGGAATGGTAAGAGGAAATTAGACTTTTTTTTTGGATTTTATCTCACTCAAATCAGGAATCAACTTTATATGGAATTTTTCTCCCAGAACTTTTGTAGATGGTAAAGCTGCAAAACTAAAGACTTCAAAATGGTGACTCCAAATTAAATTGGTTCAGTAATAGGGTATCCAGATGTCCCAGGTGAAGTTATCTTTCAGTTTTGTGTGACTTAAAAACAGAAGAGCAGATGGGAAGACATCTTGAATTGTGCTTGTTTTAGTCAGTAGAGGGGACAATCTGTTGCAATCTAATAATGACTTCTACTACATGCTCACCTAGTTTTATAGACTATTGCTGTGTAAAATTGACCAAAAGCCAGCAAGAGTCAGTTAAGTTTGTAACATTTCTGGAAACATATTTTTAAGACATAAAGAATTACTGTAGCTTCACTAACAATTGTAGATTACTGACACAGTTTACAAAGTTACATTAGTACCAAATTTAATTTATTTTAATTTCAGAAATCTGGTCACGTTACTTAATAAAGTTAAACATTTTGTCAAAACTACATGCAATTATTGCATGGAAATACAGTACAAGACAAAAGTTTGGACACATCTTCTGGACATTCAGTGCTTTTTCACTATTTAAAATTTGTCTGCATTGTAGATTAATACTAAAGTCATTCAAACTATGAAGAAATACATATGTAATTATTTATTAAACAAACAAGTGTTAAACCAACCAGAACATGTTTTATATTTTACATTCTTCACAGTAGGCACCTCTTGTTTAGATGCAGCTTTCTTGGCATTTTCTCAGTCAGCTTTATGAGGTAGTCACCTGGAATGGCTTTCAGTTAACAGCTGTGTCTTGTCAAGAGTTCATGACTTGTATTTCTTGCCTCTTAATGTGTTTGAGACATCAGTTGTGTGTCTACTTTGAAGAATCTAAAATCTAAAACATATTTTGGTTTGTTTAACACTTTTAAGTTTACTACATGATTCATTATGTGTTCCTTCATAGTCTGGATGACTTCAGTATTCATTTACAGTGTAGGAAAAATAAATAAAAATACTGAATGAGAAGGTGTGTACAAAAACATCTGATTAGTACTGTATATTTTGGTCATATTTTACTGTTAATATGACAAGACAAATATTTCAGACACCTGAATTAAGCTGCTAAGAATCTGCACATATGCTGATTAACTGTATGTAACCCCAACAGCATAGCAGGACACACTGTGGGGCTGCAGCTCTGGCACTATTACTGCTGATTTCTTTCTTTTACTTGATATGCTGTTCAGTATTTCTTGCATTACAAGAGCTAGAATATGTGGTTTAATAGTGTGCATCGAATGAACTCTCTTGCATTAACCACCATCATAGATGCAAACTGATGTCATGAATAGCAATTCATACCTAGGCATTATTGGTTGTTTATTACTGTGGAATCTTACCTAAGGATGCCAGAACAGCAACAGCGATGATGATAAAGGCAAAGAAGCCATAAAGAACTCTGATAGCCAGCTGGAGAGAATGAGTCTGCTGGCATCTAACACAGCCACCTCTGTTTCTTACTGTGTGCACAAAAGTCACTGTTAGTATACTGTAGGACAAGCCAAGGTCAGTTTAAGAGATTTAAGAGATGGATAATTTACTTCCCAGTCAACATATATCAAATAACATGCAAAACAGTCTAAGGTCTCAAAACCACAATGCATTCAAAAACATCATCATGTTCATCATCAATGGTCAAATAAAGTGAATTACAATGTCATTATCAAGTCATTCCAGGTGTCCAGCAGTTCAGTTCCTCCAGAACATCATGTCTTCTTAATGTCTTCATGATTTCCTTGATTATATCAATGTATATATTGTTACAGATCATCTAGCAGAATTGTCTTCTCAAATCAGCTGGTTCTCATAATGACAGATCTGCAGATCTTCCAGTGAGAGTTAAGGACTGATTTGGCCAAATTGGCCTTTTAGTTCTTGATTGTCTCTTGTTGCCTGATGTTATCTTATAGCTAGGCTGAGTTTCTAAGCTGTAATGCATTTTATAGTTTAAACATCATCAGCTCTGCAGTATTCAAAACAGATGTGAAATGGTTACACACAAAAAAAACTCTGGAATGGAAAATATTTGTTGAGTCATGCAGACAGCTTCTCACTCACAGCAATGACCTGAAGGAGCCATTCAGACAAAACCGAAACCAAACTGAGCAGCCATGTTTTCAATTTACCCAAAGTCTGAAAGGAGATCTCCTCAACATCTCAGTAGTTTGTCATACACAACTATCAGATCAGATGGAGAAACAATGATCTCGAGTTGAGTTTTTGTACAGATCTCAAAAAAGTCTCACACAGTGCTCAGATTTACAGAATCTCAATATGAACTCAACTATTTCTCATCCAAGAAAAAGTGTCATTATATTTATCTGTCCTGAAGTATCTCAGGTCTTTCTTTAGTCTCGTGCTACTTCTCATAAAGAGAATATCTGCTCTGTGTTCAACAAAGAGCAACATTTGAGCAATCAAATTTGGATTAGTATCATATGTAACCCTCTGGGATATTGATGCTACATTTTCCTCCTCATTCTCATATTCACAAATTCACTTTGGCTCAGTGAGAAAAGGCTTTGTTTTGTTTGGTAGTTAAATTACTCTCATATTATTATCAGTGGAAACATTTACAAAGTCAACCATTTGTAATGCTTTGGATCCAGAAACAGTGGTGATCTCATAGGGAAATTAGTCCCTCTGACCTCTAAAGGGAGGCATCTCCTCATCTTCTCCGGTCAGGTCCTCCTCTGCAAGGGGAGATTGCATAAGAAGATGAATGAATTGCACACATTTTTTACTCCCACTGATGTACAGCAAGTAAATGACATGATCCTATAACCTCAGTTGATGTAGCCATAGACCACCAATGCAGTAGTCACTTTTACAAAAGTTTGCATTTATATTTAATGAGAAACTGCAATATAGCTATATAATAAACAAGAATTAATGTTATTAAAATATTCATATTATAATGGAATGCTTTGTCATTTGGTAGAGTTACTCTAAAAAACATTGGGTTTCCAATGTAAAATGTTAAGTTACAGACCTGGACTGTGTCATAGCTACTCAAAACAAATGCAGGTACTATATGATATTTAACATTGTAATCTTTCTGGAAAAAATAGTGTCTGCCCATGAAGCTAATTGTATATAATATATAAAATTGCATAAATGACTGGTACATTTTAATGGTTTAATGTACTACATTTTTGTACTTTTTTTCTGAGAGGATGTTAAACTGCATTTCACTGCTTTATCAATGTTGATAACACTGTTTTCTTAGTGACAGTAAAAAGCTATTCTATTCTATTCGCCCCTTTCACAAATCCCAGAATGCATCGTGCAACCGGCAACATCCGGTTCACCGGTTCACCATGCTATCAATACTAAGCTACACTATCACGCTGCTTGCCACACTGGCCTACATTGAATTGATAGCATGCAGCACAATAGCAACACGATAGCTTGCAACGTGTTTACACTAAAAACCCACTGCATAAATTGAAAATACAAGTTGACACAACAAGATATTATGTTTAATATCCAAAGAAATATTATCTGCATATACAAGTAGTTACAAAAGCTTGTAGATGTCACGTAAGTATTTACTTACCAAATAAAGTTGTAAACAGTGTATGTAGCGTAGCCGGCACAGACATAAACAAGAGAAAATGGTGAACCAAATGTTGCTGGGTGCGCTGTGCATTCTGGGATTTGTGAAGAGACCGAATATGCATGTCTGACACTGTGATAATTGTGTATAATAATTCAATAATTCTGTGATAATTCTTATGTAATACATTTCTCTCATCCTGCTCTAAAGTCCAGATTTTAATGAAGGTATCTCAGACTAGTAAATGTGCTTTAGCACACAGTATCACTATGTGCTTTAGCACACAGTATCACTATGTGCTTTAAACTGAATAAAACGACTGATCTTACATACCATCATTTATGCTCATTGTAGATTAAAAAAATATTTAGTTAGATTTAAAAGCTCACAGTAAGTCATACAGTGTTCTAAACCTGTGAAACATTCATTAACGTGGGATGAGTGTGTTTATAAGTTTTGGTGGTGTAATTTTACCAAAACAACTTGGCTAATTTAGCTAACAATTGAGTGCTAGTGTTTGTTAGCAATGTTAGCCTCACACCTCCAGTTCACTAAAGAAGCAAAGTTTGGGCTCCAAATATGTCTTGAGTGATCAATTACATCTGTATTGTGTAGAAATGGTGAACAATTTCAAAGTTGTAAATATAAGATCCCAGAGGAATGCTAAACACAAGAGAAATGAGGATGTGTGATTGTACCTTTGAAGAGCTGGTTCTCATAGCCTCCATAGCTCTCTGGAAAAGAAGGAAATAAAGTAGAAATGAATTATGTGTTCACAAATTACAGTCAATAGTATGAAGCATAAATGTATCCAGGGGAGCGACACAGGCACTTATATCAGTGCAGCTGTAAATCATGAAACACACAATGAAATGTAGAAAGCCTGCTTTGCCCGTTTACACCCTCTGTGATACAAACCATTCAACTTAGACTCATTTGTAATCGTGAGGTCATAGTTGGCACGCTACTTACACTAATACTATTACATGAAATGAGCGATGTTGGGCTATTTTTCAGAGTTAAACTGGCTTCTCTGGATAATATTTCATTTTTCAGGAGAGGGTAAACATGCATGGCAATAGCATGAGCTAGCTGCCTGATGAAGGATCCCAAAGCGAACAGAAATGGCACTGCTAGGCTTGTTATACAAACACATTGTAAGTTAGAACTCTGGATTGTGCTGCTGTGAGTTAGTTTGGCCAAAGGACGCCTAACAGATGCCAAAGGGAGGCCTTGAGGGGCTTGTTTCATCTGTAACGCTCATGATAGCCACATTGGATAACAAAATATTTTGCAGCCGCTGAGAGTAATGATCATTACGTCTAGTGGTAATTAAAGGAAAAATAAGTCATTTCTAAGTAGCAAATAATATTTATGAAAGTTACTTTTTGTAACTTTTTAAAAAGTTACAGTTTGTAACTTTTTTTCATTTATCCTATATAGTGCAGCTCAGATGAGAAGAAGAATGAAACTTTCTTGTAGTGCCCAAAATGAGCCATCTTTTACTCCATAGAGCCCTATGTTTATGGGCTGCCATGTTTAAAATATGTTTAGTACTAAATTTCTGATATATCTAGGACACTAGGTGTTGGTATAATGGCTATTACAAACCAGATTCCAAAAAAGTTGGGACACTAAACAAATTGTGAATAAAAACTGAATGCAATGATATGGAGGTGCCAACATCTAATATTTTATTCAGAATAGAACACAAATCACAGATCAAAAGTTTAAACTGAGAGAATGTATCATTTTAAGGAAAAATATGTTGTTTCAAAATTTCATGGCATCAACAAATCCAAAAAAAGTTGGGACAAGGCCATTTTTACCACTGTGTGGCATCCCCCCTTCTTCTTACAACACTCAACAGACATCTGTGGACAGAGGAGACCAGTTTCTCAAGTTTAGAAATAGGAATGCTCTCCCATTCATGTCTAATACAGGCCTCTAACTGTTCAATCGTCTTGGGCCTTCTTTGTCGCTCTGTTCTCTATAGGTGAAAGATCTGGACTGCAGGCTGGCCATTTCAGTACCCGGATCCTTCTCCTACGTAGCCATGATGTTGTGATTGTTGCAGAATGTGGTCTGGCATTATCTTGTTGAAAAATGCAGGGTCTTCCCTGAAAGAGATGACGTCTAGATGGGAGCATATGTTGTTCTAGAACCTGAACATAGTTCTCTGCATTAATGGTGCCTTTCCAGACATGCAAGCTGCCCATGCCACACGCACTCATGCAACCCCATACCATCAGTGATGCAGGCTTCTGAACAGAGCGTTGATAACAACTTGGGTTATCCTTGTCCTCTCTGGTCCGGATGACATGACGTCCCAGTGTTCTATAAAGAACTTCAAATCATGACTCATCTGACCACAGAACAGTCTTCCATTTTGCCACACTCCATTTTAAAAGACCCCTGGCCCAGTGCAAACATCTGAGCTTGTGGAGCTTGCTTAGAAATGGCTTCCTCTTTGCACTGTAGAGTTTCAGCTGGCAACGGCAGATGGCACGGTGGATTGTGTTCACTGACAATGCTTTCTGGAAGTATTCCTGAGCCCATTTTGTTATTTCTTTGACAGTGGCATTCCTATTTGAGGTGCAGTGACGTGTAAGGGCCCGGAGATCACGAGCATCCAGTAGAGTTTTATGGCCTTGACCCTTACGCACAGTCATTGTTCCAGATTCTCTGAATCTTTTGAGGATGTTATGCACGGTTGATGATGATAACTTAAAAGTCTTTGCTATTTTATGCTGGGAAACACCATTCTGGTATTTCTGCGCAACAATGGTGGAATTGGTGATCCTCTTACCATCTTGGCTTCAGAGAGACACTGACACTCTGAGAAGCTCTTTTTATACCCACAAATGTTGTCAATTGACCTAATTAGTGTTAATTGGTCTTCCAGCTGTTCGTTATATGCTCAATTTCCTTTTTCCAGTAACTTATTGCTACTTGTCCCAACTTTTTTGGGATTTGTTGACACTGTGAAATTTTGAATCAACATATTTCTCCTTTAAAATGTTACATTTACTCAGATTAAACTTTTGATCTGTCATCCATGTTATATTACAAATAAAATATTGACATTTGCCATCTCCACATCATTGCATTCAGTTTTTATTCACAATTAGTTTAGTGTCCCAACTTTTTTGGAATCCGGTTTGTATATAACCTGAAGAAAAATCTGTGGTGCAAGTGCCTTTAAAACATTACCAAATGATTAAACAATTTTTCAATTAATCATTAACTATAGAAGAGATATTATTAAAGAATTACTGTATATAAGTATAACAAATCATGACTGTCTTTCATGGTTGTATTATATTTAAAACTTCAAAACATTCTTTGCCCTACAGCACATCAACTACACTCTTAAAAAAGATGGTCCTTCAAGGGGTCTTTAGTAAAGAAAATGGTTCTATAAAGAACCACAAACACTCAAATAACCCAAATGGGAAGGGAATGTGCTGTAGATGGTTCCCTATAGCACCAAAGAGCTCTCAAACCATCGTCTATTATTACATGCTTGACATCAGAACCCTTTTTCAAAAAGGTTCTCTTTAGAACAATCTCTATAGAAACACTTTCCTCATCAATCTGAAGAACCATTTCACCAGGGAAATGAATGAATGAATGAACGTTACACTTATATAGCACCTTTCTCAAACCCAAGGACACTTTACAATCAACACACTCCATTTACACACACTGGTGAGAAGCGGCAACCAATTGCGCACAGCTTACTCCCAACCGGAAGCGACCGTCCACCTGGAGGACTGCATCGAGTACTAGGGGGATCACCCAGGACAGAGTGCCAACCATATCTGGACATACACACACACATACATACATACACAAATATACACATTCATACACACCAGGGTAATTTTAGAGTATCCAATTCACCTGATCTCCATGTTTTTGGACTGTGGGAGGAAACCGGAGTCCCCGGAGGAAACCCATGCAGACATGGGGAGAACATGGAAACTCCGCTCAGATGTGGACTCGAACCCGAGACCTCAGCGCTGAGAGGCGAACGTGCTAACCACTAAGCCATCGTGCCGCCCGGGAAAGAACCCTTTATCCACACAAAGGGTTCTTTTAGTGTTCATGGTTCTATATAGAAAAATTTTCTTTACTAAAGAACCATTGAAGAATCATTTTTTAAAGAGTGTAGTCTGTGAGACCTGTTTTAAGATCTGGATGAGGTTTGAGTGACGACTTGATTGCCTTGAGAGATGTTTTGTTGATGTATTTTACAGGAACACATGGGCTAATTGATTTCTAATGTTTGTCAGCCTCACAGCTCCAGATCTAAAGTAAAGAAGCAATTTGGACTCCATACATGTCTTAGGCCTTCCATACATCTAACGAATTTGACACAATTTTACAGCCGCAGACAAATTTTCAAAGTCGCGATAAAATCATGAGAGTCTTGTTAGAGTCGAGTTGCAGTCGCGTCATCTCGATCGTTAAGTGTAAGGTGGTCAGTACTGAAAGTTATAGTCAGTCTTTTTCGCATCGAGGCGTTCCGATAAAATCAAACATGTTTAATATAATCGCAAGTCTTAAGAGTTGACTCGAGCAAATAGTGACGTGAACACTGTCGGAAACCAATAGGAGAGCTACGGGAAGCCACAAAGGCAAATAGTAAATACACGAATGTCTGACAGGTAAATATGGCTGGAGAGCTCGGAAACTACGGTTCTCCTGGACTGTAGAAAAGGAGAAACTGGTGGAGCTGTGGAGCGAGCAAGAGTTTTACCATTTATTACATGACAGAGACGAATAGGGAAAAAATGGACAAATTGCTGAAGCCCTCGAAATCCCAGGTGAGTGTGCTAGGCTAAAGCTAACTAGCAAGCTAAACACTAATGAATGGGGCTACTTAACGATAATTTTAATCTTAAAAGTTATTGTTCTGCCCAACAGCTTGAAGAAAATGAGCATACAGACACACAGGACCAGGAATGCATGGATGGGTGATTAGTGTTGACAGTATTTGAGCTCTGATAGCACTGAATTTGTAATGCACTTTACTATATTTTTACTTTGCACTATAGTGCGTTGAGTTATTTTTGATACAAAGAAAAGTTTAATAAATACACATTTTGCAATAATTATGCTCTTCATTGCATTAATTCTATGTAAAATGAAAGCAGATGGGAAACAATCTCAAAAGAATCTAGTTGCAGTTTTTAAATTAGTGACCCTGCAAGATCCACAGTGTTTCCAAAATCTTACACTGTGACTAAAAAGTCTGTAGATGTGAGATGGTGTCAGATTTTGGTCTGTTAAAAGTCTTTTCAGAGTCTTTTCAAAGTCGTTAGGTGTATGGTAGGCCTTAGCTGATTGACTTCAGCTGATTGAGGTAAGTGGTAAAATGTATATCTGGGTAAACAATTCTTTTAATGTTACTTTATTAGATCTATCTAGGTTATGCATAGACAATGATTGCTTGATTAGATTTAATTAGTTATTGGACAGCACTTTGCCCAACATTTGTAGACTTTTAAATGTGATTTTTAAATACATCTGGCCTGACTTTTCTAAAAATTACTTGGTATGGCATCCGTTTTATGAATGTACTCAGCAGTTTCTCTTTCTTCTATCCACTGACTTCTGTTCAAGTCAATGGTTATTCATTTATTTTAATAAATAGAAGAATTTCACAAAAGTTCTGAAGGTACATTCAAGATACAGATGAAAAGGGTAGAAGTGCTTTTCTAAGTCTACTTGCCCTATTTCATCTTCCATTTATATTGAATTTAGCTGATAGAGCTGTATTTTTCCATCCCTGGTGTTTGTGTGCTGAGAAACTGAGGGATGATCCACACTGAGCCTGGTTAGGCCGTGTCCTCCAGCAGTAAGGCTTACTGTAGCCAAACTGCTGGAGCTGCAGGAAAAGGCCTTTGCTGGAATGCCTGAAGAGTGCACTTTTTCTATTTTCCAGACAAGAACAACTACACAGGTGCCTTCGACCCTCCAACCTGGGCTGGACCTGGCAACCACTGTTAGTACTGCTAGCAACCCAAAGGAAAAGGCAAGGAGAGCCTCTGGCCTGGACGTCTGCCATACCCTCCAAAAACATGGTCCAGACGTGTACTTTCAAAACCCACCAAGGCTGGATGAACAGAACCAGCCTTCAAAAGTATCAAAACTACTAAAAGTGGCAGGATGTTTAGTTTGACGCAGGAGCCATCCAGTGAACTGCAGGAAATGGAAAGTTTGGGAAAAGTTTGCTGAAGCTGGAGAACATGAGGTGAGTTTTTCAGAGGAGAACAGTGAGTCAGTGGGAAAGTGAACTTGCGAACCATTCAGTGCTCTGATGTAAGATGTTTTCAGCACTAAAACACATCTTCATGGATTATGTAACATTATGCTGAATAGTCTTCTATGGAGAAAAGCTGTAATCTAATCACCTAAACAGTTTACTCCTAAAATAAACAGCTGTTGGTGATGATTAGAGATAGCGCCACTTCTAAGCTTTGGGATTTGAAATGTGTCCAAGAAGCAACGTCCTCATTTTCTGAAGCCAAGTGAGAAAAGTGAAGCATTTGACCACTATTCACCTAAAAGGGTTCTAACATTATTTTTGTATTTTCCATGTAAAAATTACATGCCCCATTTTTTCCTACTCCATAACTGTAGAGATGCCAAAAAAATCTTGCAGAAATGTTGCTCTTTGATGGCTCAGGAGACTTAATGTAGATTCTCCTAAATTTCCGTATGAGATATAATGTCACCATATGGAGACATGACCCAGGTAAACATCATAATAGTCATTAACAGCATCATAACTGAGCCTCTTTGTTATGGATGAGAAATGGATATTTATTGAGATCTCTTGAGATTTTATTGAGATATCTACTAATACTCAACAGAGCCATGTCTGCTTGCAGATGTCTTTTTATCAGGAGAAAGATCTGTGAGCTAAGCTAAAGTCTCATTTCTATTTCCATCTGATCTCATAGTTTGCTAGTTTTAGTCTCTTGAGACTTTATTGAGATCTCCATTAAATCTCAAGACGAGAGACATGAGATTGCTGAGGTCTTTTTGTCAGAAGAAACATCTGAGCAGCAGATCTGTGAGCTAAGCTAAAGTCTAATTTATATTTCCATCTGCTCTCATAGTGTGTAAGGAGATATTAAATGGTTGAGATGTTTAAGAGAATGTTTTGGATTTTTCTTTTCTTTTAATCAAAAATAAAACCATGAAATCATGAAAGCAAAGACTCCAGATCTCAACAGGTTAATTCTCAGTTGGAGGTGAAGGTGTGTGGAAAGCAGTAAAGGTCTTCTTGACCAGATGTTTTATGGTGCCCAGCACATTTTCCATGAAAACAAGGACTGCCCAGACACCACAGTAAGAACATTACTGAGAGGTGTGGTTTAATTTCATACTCAGAAGTGTGCAGAGTAAGTACATCCATATGAGACATTACATAATACATAATACAGATATGTAAATATAATCTTAAACGTTAATCTTTTATAGTCAAAAGCTGGGCAGGTCACCAGCCGGCTAAGTGTTAAATGTTTTTGGCAACTGTGGGCCCACATATATTCTTAATTGACTTGACTGTGCCAAGTCTAACAGTTGCTGAACATGCCACAATAACTTCCTATTCCTAATAAGTCCAGTTCATAGTTTCTGGATTAGTTAAGTGGTATAGGCACTTAAAGGAACAGTAACCAATTTAATTGAAAATATTTTTTTTGCCATAAAATCAGGTAATTGTACACGGGCAGATTTGGAAGTTCTGGGGCCGCAAGCACTGTCATGTCTGAAGCCCTGATCAAACAGATTCTTTTTTATGGTTATGGTGTGGTACAGGCTTAAACATAAATTAAATTATTATTATTGATTATTAATAAATATGAATTATTATACCTACATTTTAAACATTATTATTCATAATATTTTATTAGGAATTACTAGTTAATATTAATAATATACTAATAACTATAAAAATTATTATTATTATTATTGTTATTATTTATTATTATTATTAAAATAAAATAATATTAATCATTAATTAAATATTAATTATTAAATGGTAATAAACTGTTAAAATCGTGTAATATAAAATTATCACCCAATTCTGTGTTACACCTTGATAATCAACTTCACTCCAATTCATTAAAACCAATTTTACATTTATGTCAATAGACATAATTTACCCATAATTATACCTAATTTTTTAGTAAAAAAATAAGCAGAAGTTCTGAATTATTTTGATAATAGTTAAACTTAGAGGCATGTAAATGGATGGCTTATCACAGACGCAGGCATGCACACACACACACAGAGAGAGAGAGAGAGAGAGAGAGAGAGAGAGAGAGAGAGAGAGAGAGAAGCAAGCGAACACGGACTACAGGCCAAATCAAAACCGCGACCCTGATAAGGAGTAAGCAGGTGTGATAATAGATGGATGGATGGTTTGAAAGTCCAGACGCTGACGGAGTGACTGCTGGGACGGCCAATCACACGTTAGCAAGAACAGAGCCGATGAGCTTGTGAGCGGTCTAAAGAGAAATAGACGTCCTACTGAGTGCCTGTTTTTTGCTGGGTCCTTGTGCTCAACTCGTCTCTTTTTAATATAGTGTAACACTGTTTTTGGACGGAAAAATCAGCTCTGAACCAAAACAGTCTTTTTTTGCCACCCCTTTTTTGGCCAGCAGGGGGCCCCGTGATCTCCGGGGCCCCAAGCAATTGCGTGGTTTGCGTGTTGGTTAAATCCGCCTGTCAGACTTAATCTGTGAGTGAGCAGAGAGGGGATGCAGACGAGCGCAGCTGGTAAAATGAATCACTTTACTGAGTGAAGTCAAAGTACAAACACCACAACGAATCATACAAAGGATGAGGCAGAAGGAAGGTCAAGAACAGGCACAGGTCAAAACAAGCAAAAACAGGAATATCAAAGGCTGATCTGAGGTGAAGTCAAAATCTAAGCAGAGTACGTGATCTAGAAAGACAAGAGCGATACAAGAAGCACGGCTTATTAGTGACAACTGATGTTGGCAATAACTCGCCCAGAGTGGCGAGAGGAAGTCTTAAGTAGTGTCTAGTAACGAGCTAGTGTCTAGTGCTTGATCAGTACTCCGGAGAGTTAGATCTACGTGCTCGTGTGTGATTGGTAGGCGCTTCCGTGCTGGCTGGCGAATGTAGGTCAAGGTCCTTTTGCATCTCTGCACCAGATCCAGCAGGGGGCGTGT